>JAOBYK010458677.1:0-34761 GCA_025434845.1 Phenganax subtilis | reverse complement strand
ACATATATATACATATAGAGTTCAGTGATTAAAATAACATATAACACTATTTGTCATAACGAAGAACAGGATGACACCCAGTTTGGTCCCTTGTGGAATACCTCCATTTGGAAATTTCCAGTGTGATAAGGTTCCATTTATTCTTATAGCCGAATTGCTATACACGGAACAAAACGCTGAAAGTCCGCAATCACGGGCGTAAAGCAAAAATTTGTAACTGAAGAGTAGTTACATGTAATTCATGACAATCGTATGCCGATATAAACTTGCATTGATTGCCTCAGCTCACTTATATGCGGCCCATTTGGTGCTAAGTCAATAGAGTGAAAAGGTGCGACGGTAGTCAAGTATATTTAAGATAGGCCGCGGTGAATGTCTGCGGATGTATTGTGGTCTAGCTACAGACATGTCTCTTGTTGTCAAGTTATAAGGCAATCGTTACTACATGGCTAAACATCTATTAACTTAAGGCAACAATAACAAGTTTGGATATTACAGGGAGCTTTAGCACCGTCTGTTCTCTGCACAGCTACAGCCTGTTTATTCAAACACCATTCGGAGGTGTACAACTTACAAAGATAAAATGCGATCAGGCGCTCGCAATCTATCATAGGCGTTGGTATGATGTGCTGTAGTAGAGTGGATGGGTCACGAGTGGTTGGGTGTGCAGCGTGTGGTACGGAAAACATAAATTCACTTGCAGCTATTTTGCATCAGTGGTATTCATTGCCTGGGACCTAAAAGAGTGCGGCGGGTAAAGTGCTCTAAAGATCTCAGAAACTTTGCACTTTCCTTGAGGTCTCTAGTCTTTTTTGGTGATTCCCTACATCTCATGAGGCCAGCTTGTATAGTTCTGGTAATGGAATTCCCTGTCGTCTGATGAGGAATATTGGCCAGTATCTGGTATTTCAGCCTTTAGAAGACCTTTTCTACAGCAACTAAGCATTTTTTTTTTGCGCACCTGCCCAAAACTGACCTAATATCACATTGTGCTTCTCTTTTGTTTTGTTTTATTTTCAATGGTTTATTTCCAGATTTAAATGGCTAATTACAGCTAAATTATGTTGTGTTTACATACTTCAAAACGATAAAATACAATATTTTTGCACGTTAAAAACTTTAAAACAATACATTTTTTACATATATGTGTAGTACATACATGCAAAATGTAAAACACTAGCACTAAAAGGCTGAGAACTTACTCTGTATCTACATACATTTAAACTTCTATATCAGTCATTGAGTCAATACTTTCATTATACTTGTTAATGAGTAGGGTAAAAAGGAGGTTTCAGGCTCATTTCGACTCCGCCCCTTCTTATGCAATTGAGCTAAAACCTGTCGATCAATTTCTTTTTAAAAAGTGCCAATTTTTAAATCCGTGCAGAAACGTATTACTAATTTATACTTAACATGTTCAAACACGCTTAGACATGCCTAAACTTGTTCTTAGATTCTAAGTTATGATTGGTTAAAATTTACTAGATTTTGTGTACAAAAGTAACAAGAAAAAGCTACTAAATAAATGGACGCCTATCCTGACAAAACAATCAGAGAAACACTTTGAGAACTTGTTGATAAAAAACAAAGTAAATATACTAAAAATTCTATTAAAAGAGCAAAGGAAGAGACATTTGAACGAATTCTTAAAGATTACAAAAGAGAACAACTTTTAGAAACAAATGAAATGTTGGCTGACACAGTTGTTGGAAAATTTTCAGAATTTCTACAACACCTTGAGTTTATTGATGATTCCACAAAACTTGGAAAAGAACTTATAAATAATAAACCATTTCATCAAGATGCAAAACTAATTCTTGAATATGTTACTCTTTATATTCCTCTCATTGGAGTTATTTCTGGAGGACTTATTGTGGGTAAACATGTTATTAATAACAAAATGAATGAGGGGAATCCCCGAACTCAAACAAGTTCAAACACGTCTGAACATGTTTCTAATAAAATAAATGAATGATAAAATTACAAATAAGCAAACTAGTAAAGATGTAGGTACTTTGAGCGAAATTTCTAATAGTACAAAACAGTTTAAGCCTGATGAAATAAATGGTATAAAAGATCCATTTAATATGATCATTGTTGGATTTACTTGTTGTGGTAAGACTTACTATCTTCTTAAATTACTGGAGCAGGAGTACGTGAGCTATTTTGATTATATTTTTTTAATTTGTCCAACTTACGAATAGAATAAGATCTATCAGAATTGGGATTATGAGAAAAAAGAGAAATTTATTGTTATAAGTTGTGAACAGGAGTAGGTAGAAGCATTTTTAAAACAAAATGTTGTTGAGTTTTCCAAAGGAACAAATTCACTGATTATTTTAGATGATCGTGCCTCAGGAAAATTTGTATAAGGTAGAACTTCAGAGCTTGTCAATCTTGCATTTTCAGCTCCACATTATGGTCTTAGTACACTTGTGATTACTCTGCAACTTACTTCTATTTCTAAACCTTATAGAGAAAACATTTCCAGACTTGTTTCATTTTATAATCCAAATAAAAAAGATATGCAAACTATATTTGATGACTACTTACGTAAAGTAACCTAAAAAGAAAAAAATGAGATTCTTAAAAACTTAAAAAATATCAGGTTTTCAAATTTAGATATAAATTTAAGGTATCCATATTACTCAGTTGAATAAATTTTATCATCGCAAGAGAAAAAAGAAAAGTTTCTATACTTTTAAAAGTACAGAAACCAAGACTACTTATTAATTTTTCTATGCTTTAGTAGTGTACACTTTCAACGAATTTGTTTTTAAAATTAACCAGACCATCAGTAATCACAAATATCTTACACCACGCATTTGCTGACGTGGCTTTTTTTACAATTTCAAGAAGAATTCCATTTTGAGTGTTCATTATTTTCTTTCCAGATCCAACAAAGTTTTTATCTCGTATCGTTCTAAGATCAATTACCAAAGCAAATTTATTCTCAAAGAATTTTCTTATAGTCATGTTACTTCCACTCGGATCATAGGTTTCAAAACATCTCTTCGCTTCTGGGTACAAGTCTTCTTTTTTGGTTCCCTGACTATAAACACAATTTGGGACTCCTTCAACCGTAACTTTAACATATTCTATCTTTGGGTATAAATATTCTTCACTATCTGTTACAGTTTTATTTCTAAATAACATTAAATAGCTGCCATACTTTTTCTTGAAATGTTTATGGCTTCATTGATTAAAGTACTTGCTCTATCCCACTGTTCAGTCTTCATCAAAGTAGCATGTTCAAAACTCCAACTTCTTCCAACATCATATTCAGAAATGACTTGACATACTAAAGTTTCATTTTCAATCGTTTCATATTCCAATTCAATATTTTTCAAGGTGTATCCTTCTACACCTTCCCCAGATTGTGCTACCATGATACTTGAAGTTTTGGTAATGTAATTCTAAACTGAAAATTACGACCCATGGTCTAAGCAGAAAATAGACCATGATCAACTATAATTTTACCAAGTTTTATCTTCTGTTTTGTTCCATGAACTGAGGGTACCAAAGCATCGGACACTTTTGAGTATCTCCAGACTTTGCGCCATCATCAGAACCGGAAATTAACTTTCTTGTGTTTTCATTACCAATTCCATAGTCCACAAGTTCATCTTGAATATGTTCAGGCAGCCACAAGTCTTGGTAAACTTCCAATTCACTTTGTCCATTATTATTATTGACATTCTCACCTCCAACACTTACAGTTAATTTTTCCACAAGTAGTTTTCCAAGATTATTTCAGAACCATGATTTGTCATTTTTATTTTTTAAATCAAATTTCAAATTCAAACTCTCAGGAACCAAACAAGTATCAGATTTCAATTTTGGAATATTGATGTGAATTTCTTCTCCCGGATTTGCCTTGTTTGGATTAAAAGTAATTACATTTTTAGTTCTAATACCTTTGATATCACTCATTTTTAATTTTCTAAAACTTGGTATTAAAGTTTCCATGCTCATTTATTTAGCAACTTTTTTTTTAACTTTTATAAAAGTCATAAACAATCCAAGACAAAGCTAAAGCTAAAATCCATCAATTATTTGCTAAAAAACTTATTGCTTTTCCTCCCATTTCAAAGCAGTACTCACTAAGTTTAAGATTGTACTTCCGATTGGACCTAATCCTTTTGCAATTTTTGCTAAAGCTTTAACAAAAGCACTTGTTGCTTGAGCTCCTTTTTGAATAACAGTTCTTCCTTCAATGATAATTGAAGTATTTATTCCACCTATTGCTACGGCACCACCGCTTAAAGCAAATAAATATTTCTTGGTCCATTCTTTAAATTTTTTAGATCTTTCAAGATCCAGAATTTGATTATGTTTAGTTTCTTCTTTGCTTCTTTGAATTATTGTTCTATCATAGGCTGTTCTAAGACCCACAGCTCTTTCTTCTAATTCTATAAATTCTTCAGGATTATCTGTAGCATCTCTTGGTTCTATGATTGCATTGTGTAATTTAAGAAAATGGTTGCCTTGTTTTTTTAAAGCTCCATCAATTCCAATACGATCTGTGATGTTTTCTGTAGGATTTAATACACCTCAAAATTCTCGATTTTCTTCAGGACTTAGAACATCAATGCATGACATGTCTACTGTTGTGTCTGCAAAACTACAATTATCCCATTCTAACTCTTGGACGTTTTTCCATTCTTTTACTATTACACTTATTTCTTCTTTGAACTGACTTACTGCATTTTTTATAAGTACCAATTTTGATGTATTTTATCTAAGAGTATCTTTTTCTCTTATTAGAACAATTTTTGCGGTTCCTCTTTCATTATTATCTTGTATTGATTTATAGGTTATATGATTTCTTGCTGAGATGCCAATATTATTTCTAAAATCTGCTTCTCTATCCGTGTTATGAAACCTGAAACCTGGATTAGTTTGTATTATGAAATTTTCAACTGCATGAGTTGGTAAATTTTCAGGTCGTGTAATTGATTAAAATCAAAATTTTCAAATGAAGGATCAATAAATGACGTTTGTTGTGTGACGTCAATTTTGTCGATAACCGAGTCTTCAAGTTCGTGGTCTGGTGGTGAAGTTTTTTCTGGATCTAAGTCATTAAATTCAATGTCCTCCATTTATTTAGTAATTTTTATAGTTTTGTTATATCAGACTTTTTAACCCAAGAGTTGCGTTTATTGTCATAACCTAACCATTTTACAAAAGCCATGTCTCCACGAGTCTTGAAAACCTTTTCAATTTTGTAAACATCATCAATTTTGTCCACAGGACTTAGTTCTTCTTCATAAAATTTCCCAAGAATAGGTTCATTGTGTGTAATGTCTTCTATTTCATTCGTGGTGGGATCTCCTCTGAAAATTTAACTGATTTTGAAAATCTCTTCTGTGATATTAGCTTCGTATCCTTTTTTAAGCATAGTCTTGTATTTACTCACTCTGACTCGTTCTCCTCTTCTGAACTTTGGTAAATGGTATTTCCCAGTCCAATGTCCATACAAAGTTAACCAAACTTGATGTTCGTTAATTGTGCTGACGTCAGCAGGTTTCATGAGTATACTGCTGTGTTTATTATGATTATAGTTGTAAACAAGTTCATAAAAAGTATTTACCAACTCATAAGTTCCTTTAGAGTAAAAATATTTCCTCATAATAGACTTCAAAGTTCTGTTAAATCTTTCCACAATTCCAGCTTTTTTAACCGAGTTTGTAGAAAAATACTTTATTCCATGTTTTCCCAACAAAGTTTTACCACCTACGTTGTAAAATTCTTTTTTTTCCATCAAATTGAACTACTTTAGGGTATCCCCCGAATCTAGACTTGAACTCTTGTAAAAGCTTGTTTACAGATTCAGTTATACCTGAGTGTTTTTTTACAAACAGGAATAGCAAAACCAAGTATTAATAGTATTTCCACCCCTGTGAGAATCCAATTATAACTTTTGTTTTTGTATCTAAGTTTACTCATGTCCACAAGATCAAATTGAATTTGATCAGCTAAATTGTTTACATAAGTTTGAAGTGTTTTGTGTTTTCAGACAATACGCTTGTATCTTGTAAAAGTGTCTTGAGTTTTTAGCCAATCTTTCACCTGTTTTCTAGATACATTCAAGTCTTGCTCGTGCGATTTTTGATAAAGTTTCTCAGCAGACATGTATCCAGTTTTTGGATCGTAATACAAGTCTCTAAGTTTTTGTTCTTTGTAAAAGCCACTTGCACTAATTTATTTTACGCAACGTTCTAGTAACACCGATCCAACATTAGGGTTTTCCCAATATTGGTAATGACGTCAAAAGTAAACTTCTCCCAAATTCCATTGTAAACAGAGACTTCACTTTCAATATCTTTCTTATGAGAAACAGATCCATTAAACGTCTGAGTTGTGGTAATTGGCAGAGTCACAAAAGCTGAACTTTTTTTTCCATCTGTGTCAAAATTCAAAGACTTGTTTACTACGTCACAACAAATACTAACATAACGAAATCCGAGGTTTAAGTCCAACTCATTTCTGACACAGTCCAAGTTCTAGGAGAAATTTTCTTCTGCTTTGAAAAGCCTACAAAAAGTCCAAATTTTTTAAGGTTTAAACTAACAGAACAGTACATCTTACATTTGTTTGTGTAAGGAAGTTTCTCTTAGTTAATGTTGTGTTTTTTTAGTTCTTTTTTGATGTCACCAAAAGTAAGGTAGCCTGCAGGAAGTAAAAGTGTGGCATCATTTTTGACAACAAAGTTATTTTCACGGGTTATTAGATTTCTGTAATTCCAGAATATTGAAGCTGACTTTAGAAACAATTTAGAATCTGAAGTTGTTTCAATTCTTTTGTCTATGTGAAGCTCTTTGTGATTGTTGTTAATAAATACAGTGAGTTTGTTCATTTATTTTATACATTAAAATAAATGAGTGATAAAACTGAGAGATATTACTAGGTTATATATGGCAAAAGTTATGAAAAAGCAATGGAAATCTACAATGCTCAAGTGCAAGAACTGAAAGATGACTTTTCCGAAAAGTATCCCAATGCTGACCTAAGCAAATTTAAATTTAATGTCATTGTTGGCCCGAATGATCTAAAATTTGATACCTCTATAGACTATGATGTAAGTGTCTTTTAGAACAGACATTACTTCAAAAACATTCATAGACAAGTATTCTTATGCTTTGTACTGGACTCATAGAATTTGGAACTCTGGAGGAACAATAACTAGACTAAAACTTGAAGACAACGCAGTAGACTTTGAAATTTTGACATTTATGTAAACAAAAATGATAGTTTCAAAGCAAGTCTTGAACCACTCAATGTCAAGTGGGGAAATCCAAGTGATGACGTCACCAAGTCAAACTTTGATTGCCTTGAAAATCCTTATTTTACAAGTATAGTTACTGCTTATGTTTTTTCTAATAAATCTGAAATGAGTCTTGAACACCTTAAATCAGACCAACCTAAAATTATACCAAGTATTGAAAGACATTATTTTTATTATCATATGAAGAGGTTCTTGAGCTATCCGGATAAGTTAAGTGCTTACGTCACTGATGATGATATTAAGCTTATACGAGAGAATATTCCAACTAAAGAAATCTTGAAATACGAGCTAGAACACACAAGAGAGGCAATAAGTTATTTCTTAGAAGAAAAATGACAGATCAAAAATACGAAAATATCACTACGTGTTTCCTAAACACAACAGAACGATGGGGATTTTGGGGATTGGGTACAAGTATATTGATAAATTTATGCCCAAGTCAGAAACAGAGGACTGGAAACTATTTATTAAACAAACTTCTGATGGACTTACTCAAACAGATCAAAAACGTTTACAAGAAGCTTTAGAAAGTTTTGTTTATGCAGTTCTAGGAGCTCAAGCCAAGACAAGATGGGCTATTGTAAACAATGGTGCAAAAAGTTCACAAACTCATGATGTGTTAAAAAACTTGTTCAAGACGTAGTAATTCAAGATGATTCGACCGTAACAATAAGTAATATGAGACGAGCTATCCAAGACATCAATGTTATTTTGAATATGGTAATTAGCCCAGGGTTAATTTTAATTCCTTCAGACTTAATTATTCTAGATAAACCTACAGAAGGATTTAGCAACATTTTCACTACGGCTACAATGAGTATGAAATATGGTAAAAAAAAACACACTGAACCTTGTTACACAAAAAAGTCCAGCTGTTATGCAAGAATGTTCTAAAGTTACGCAAAAGACTTCTGGTAAAAACTCACTTTTTAAAAACACACTTGTTCCGCAGAAAGATCATTTCACCACAGCAGGTGTAATGTTGGTACTAGGTTTAGTTTTTGCAAAATTTATTTTATAAAATGAGCAGAGTGAGTGTATAAATAAATGACTTTAAATTATGATTTTACGCAAAGGCAAACACCACTTACAGAAAACTATATTTTGATTTGATTTTTAATGAATTAACATCTGCATGGTCAGGACCTGCCCAGTTACTCAATGGAATTGTGATGAGTGTTCCTTTTGTTGAAAACTCATGTAACAAAAGTAGCAAGTTAACTATTCAAACTCATACAATTGATACGAACAGTATTTTACACGGAGATTCTAAAATTCCCTATAAGTTAGATATTGTTGAAAAAGAGAAGTCTAAGCAGGAATTTAATCTTGGAAATCCAATTTATATGTTTGGAAACTATCGTAGAGTAGTCAAAGGAAATAATAATAGAAATTATTTTGGAAAACCTGATGGAAATCATGTATTTGTCATAAACAAATCATTTGACCTTGTTGATTACGTGAGTGATCCCAGTGAGATTGTATTATTGTTTGTTGAGTTTAAACAATACAATTCACCAACAAACTATGAAAATGAGACAATTTTGAGAATTTGTTTAGAAACTACTACAAATAAATGACTTTGAATTATGGTTATACGCTAAAAGAACTTGTTAATAATAAACCTGACATTGTTAGAACATACTTGTACAATTTTTCATATAGAGGCTTGCATGGAGTAGTTGGTTATAGTATACCAAAAATGTTTAACAGCGGATATCTAATTAGTTTAATCTATCTTCCAGATGTAAATGACAAGACAAAAGTAACCTTGTTGAATCATAGATTTGACAATGATGCTGTCATTACAAACCTTAGTCTTGAGTGCTCAACTTTTGTTTTTATGAAAATCAAATCTAAACAACAACAAGTCTTAAAAACAGTAGACATTACTGATCAAAATATATTAAAATTAAGTGGTTATCAAGCTGTTCCATTAAATATTTCATTTTATCGTAAATATCAAGTTACAAACATTAATGATGTGGTCATGTTTTATATTGAAGTAAGAAAAACAGCTGGAGGTAATTATGGAAATGAATCCAACTTAAATATTGTTGGTGAAACAGTCGCAGATGACGTCACAGCTTAAGAACAAGTTTGGACGTGTCCTAGGTTTTTACTTAAAAATCAGCCGGTCGAAATTTAATTAGATTTTAAGTAAAATATTTTTACTAGGTTTTTAGTTAAATATCAGCCGGTCGAATTTTAAGTAGATTTCTAAAAGAAATTTGTTTGCTAGGATGAATTTAAAGTAGATTTCTAGTAGAAAATTCTTTCTAGCTTTTTCTTAAAAATCAGCAGGTTGCATTTTAAGTAGTTTTTTAGTAAAACTTACTAAATAAATGAGCTGACAAGAAACTAATGCTACCCAACCGCAAGAAGTTGTTATGTAACCTAAAATAGTTACTACGCAAAACAAAGTTCAAGACCCTAAAAAAGTTGAGATGGGGAAACGTCTAGCAGAACATTCTAAAAAAGCCAAAGAAGCAAAAAAGAAACATCGAGAAGAGCTTGAAAACCAAACACTTATGACATCATACGGATATTTTCGTTTGTTACGCGCACCTGTTGTCATTTTTGGAATGAGTTTATTCTGGTGCCATGAAAACAAAGTGTCAAAACCTATCCGCTCCTCTGTTACTACTGAACCCCAAACAAACTTTGTTAAACTAGACACATTTGACTAAAGCTTTGCTTCAGAACAAACTACTCTATATCTATCCTATGAAAAAACTTATAGTGTTTCATTCTAGCCTCTTCAGTCTTAAATTTTTTGATGCTTTTCTTACAATAAATACACTTGACTCGAGTATCTCACATGTAATCTGCGATGGGTAGAATCATCTCGTCACAGTCGTAGGATAATAAACATTTATAATTATTCTCCTCATATTTTTTCAATGTGTCCGATTGTGCTTCAGGTAGAAAACCATGATTCTCAGGCGATTTAAACTCTATGTAAAGTCCGTTGTATTTTTTATGTAAATTATTTATTAAGAGATCAGGCTGACCTTTTTTATAACCTTTAGCCCAAGCATTTAAACGTTTATAACTTGTGTCTTGAAGTTCTCCTAATCCTGGTGCCATAATGACGGAATCTTTACATTTTTTTCTGATAAAATCTACAACATTTGTGTGTAAGGATCTTTCATCTTCGATCATGAAGACATTTTCATTCTTCGTGTTGAATCGTTGATAAGGTCCATATTTTCTTATACTAGGTAAAACTTCTGAAAACACCCAGTTTTGAAGTTCTTTTGCTAAAGGTAGCTTGCTTCTAAAAATGAGAGCATAAACTCCAGGTTCTGTAATCCAAATTGTATTAGGCTGCAAGGGTAGAAATTCGCCACCCTTAAGGGGGCCGTGATTCGCGACCCCTTGTTTATTACTTTTTTCTCTTCTATTTTATACTCATCAAAAGCATGAATTGCCATTGCATCGCTAGCTTTTACATAACCTAATCTGTAGCTACGTCTTTGCTTTAAACCAAATAGCTTGTGTATTGTCTAAGTATGTGTTTATAGATAAATTTAGATTTTTGTTTACAAAACTCGTAATAAAAAAAGAGTTCGTGCTCATTTATTTTATAAAAGAAAGGTGATAAATAAAAGTGTACTTTAGAAACTAGACTTGTTAATCAAATTTACAATGCAGCTGTCTTAACTTTGTCAGCTGTGGGAGTTTCTGTGGTAAGTAGAAACGTTATTGGACAGCCTCTTGGAACACTTCAAAATATTAATGGAACTTTGAAACTTGCTGGAGCAATGGTCATGATTGGATCTGTTCTTGTAAAGTATTTTGAAGACAAGAAAATTATTCCGGAAATATCAACAAATAAGCAAAGCGAATTACGAACGAAGTGAGTGCAAATAAATGACTTCTACAGTAGTAAGCGGAATTTTTAACGCATTTGCTTTTGCAGGTG
This sequence comes from Phenganax subtilis, assembly GCA_025434845.1. Lineage (NCBI taxonomy): Eukaryota > Metazoa > Cnidaria > Anthozoa > Malacalcyonacea > Clavulariidae > Phenganax > Phenganax subtilis. The sequence goes on along the minus strand of JAOBYK010458677.1, from coordinate 23,545 downwards.
CTGGATTTTTATTCAGTAAATTGAATCACCCTGGGTTTGAGAAAGATATGAAAAGACACAACTTAGCTTTGAAAAAACTTGCCTTGGAAAAAGAAAAGTGGTTATAAAAAGAAACAGCCAGAAAAGACAAACTTGTTAGACTTCGGCAGGAACTTTCAAATGCTAGTCCGGATTTGAATTCTACAAACGAATCCTTAAAACAACTCCATGAGGAAGAGTTGAATTTTTCTACACAGCCTGTTTTGGATGACTACTACAAACTGTGAAAAGAGATGCAGGAGTATCAACTTGTTGCTTCTGGAGTTTTCGGTCTCGCAGGAGGTTGGGTACTAGGAAAACTGTTGGTTATGTTATAAAATAAATAATGACAAAAGCAAAACAAACAAGAATAATGCATATTAATTCTGGAGGGATAGAAGTTTTTCCAAGCATCAAAAAAGCTGGTGAGTTTTTTGGAGTTAGTTGAAGAGCTATTAAAATGGCTTATGATAAAAACATTGAAAGAAGTATTCAAAGTGATGTTTAAAAGATTGACATTGCTGACTCAGCAAAAACAAGTCCAGACAAGTCCGGGCAAGTTTAAACGTGTTTGGTTGCATGTGTAACTTGTTATAAACTTACACATGTGACTTTTTTTTAGTTCTCTAGTTCTTCTATTCTGTAATGTCGTCCGAGTGCTAATGTATTAATTTAATCTGGAAGAATGTATCTTTTATCATCATTTGCAATTAGAGCAACTTTATTCATAGTCTCTGTGAATAAATTATGTTTTCTACTTCCTATCATATTCATTTGTCTAGTAGCAGGTAAACCGCTGTGCAAGTACCTTCTTTAGTGCATAAAATCGTACAGCATTAGATAGAATAATCGTACAGCATTAGATAGTCTATATAATTTTCTAACATTAAAGTTTTGTCAATAACAGGTTTCTTTAAACCTTTACATTTTTTTACTTCAGAAAAGTTTTCTTTTAGATAAGAATATAATTTTGGTGTAAGTCCTACAAATACTGTAATTTGAGTACCCCCACATTCATCTTTGAAAAATCCAGGAATTTTTTTGTTGATACCTTTTTTAATGTAAGGATTGTCTGTTATTATTTCAGAAGTATCATACCATTTTTCAAGAACTGTAGAAATGGCTTCGTAAAAGTCTACTGTTTGAATTTGATAAAGGCAGGAGTCTGTGTCTGTGAAACCAAGTTTTGCTGAGTCACCATAATTTGGCTTTATATAATTATAATGAAATTCGTATATTAAATTTTTGGATATATCTAAAATACTCATACTTACGTAAATGGGTTTGTTTAATTCTACTTTGGACTTGCAACTTTGAATTGCAACTAGGTTTTCATCAAATTTTTTAAATCTCTTAAACTCAGGTTTATTCGATAATTTTCTTACTCTTTTCTCTTCGCTTACAAGTTCTACATTAACTCGTTTTCTAACACTCTCCATTGTTTTCCCAACTACAGAATTATTCATGAGTTTGAAGAAGTCTTTTTCAGATTTAATATCTGAAACAGCTCTAAGTTTTGTGTTCATTTCACTATAAGGTTTCAGCCATTTAGACTCATAGAATTTTATTCCTTTGCGAATCTTTTTTAGGATTAAACCCAACTCAAGATACTTTTTCAGCGTAAAATGATTGAGTACATAATTGTTCGTATGATCTAAAGTAGGGAAAAGTTTTTCTGTTGTAATGTTTTGATCTATTTGAGTTTGAATTTTCTCCGGCACTAGAGAAAAATCATTACGCAAATCATGAAGACTCTCTGGATAATCAAGATCTACTTCTCAAATACAACCCTGTCCATCAAGAAGATTTTGCCAATTTTTGAGTTCTGATGATGTCATCTGCTGAAATCCGTGAGGGGGAAGATTCTTCATCATAGCTCACCCGTAGAGGTTATTCGCGTCTAATTAAGGTATGAAAATACAACATCTTGTTGGATCATAATTTTTCAAGTATTTATTATTTGCTTTCATGTGTCGCTTTGTAATCATAGATACACCCCCGCAGATTCCTTTTTCAATCATAAGATACATATTTTCATAGGAAATAAATTCTAAATTTACTTTTGTTTGTTTTAAACAGGCATGCCGAGCTAAACTTGGAGCTGTAAAATACCAGGCAGGATCGAGCTTGTAGTTCTCAAGACACACTTTTCGAAATTGTTCAAAGACGTCTGCTAAAAGTAAGACATCTGTTTTTAGATACCAATCGTGATAGTCCTGCATTTTAGTCATTTTAAAAGTGGACCAAACTTTTTGAGCATGAGAATAGTCTTTATCTGAAATATGTTTATCATTAAGTTTTGAGTAAAAAGCTTTTTTTGGAGGTAAACTTGTCTCGTTGAGTTTTTCAAATGAGTCCATGTAATCATAAGGGAAAACCTTTTTCTAGACAAGAGTTCTCGGTGATCTGGAAATGTCTTTTCAGAAAATGTAAGTCCTGTAGTCCTTCTTGTGTTAGATTGTTTACTAAAGGGCTTATTCTAGAACTCATAAACTTGAATAAGTCTATAAATCTTAATTGCATTGTAACCAAGCCTTCTTTCTCAGTTTGATCTACTGGAACATATTTTGTTTATACTTAAATCTTTTTTTCCTGATTGTGGAATTGTGGTAACTCTTCCAAGAGTTAGGTATAAAGTTTTAATAAACAGATGAGAATCATAGCCTTCTAAATTATGCATCACAACTGGTATATTTTGTAAGTTTTTAAATTGTACGTTACACTTATTAGGAGCTGCACCTCTGTATTTTCCAGTAAAGTGACAATGATCTGTAACTTTCTCTGTTTGATCTAAAGCTTTTTCCCAAATATGACAAATTGCTGAGTCAGCAAAATCTTGTTCATCTTGTTCTGTTAGGATTATTTACTTTGGATGCTTGTAACACTTGCTATAAATCTTTTTGACCTCTGCCTGTAATTTTTCTATGAATATTTTCTCAACTCTCCCTGAGGAGTGTTGGACATATTTTGGCTCATAAATTTGGTCATCAAAAGCATTTTACTACATAACCAATTCTGCCAGGAATATGTTGTTGATATTGTGTAGTGTTTTACCTAATTTTTTGTCTATAGGTTTTGTAATACTTTCCAAATCTGCGTATGTAACAAACGGAGTCATTATTTTTCTATAATAATTTTTAAAACTCTGAAAAGTGTTAGGTTTTGGATAGACTGTTTTTGTTGGAACATGTTTTCTACAGTAGTCTTTGTGTTCATTTAGTTTGTCATTTTTATAAAAATGTTGTAGGCAAAAGTCACAAACATAATGTTTTGCTTTTTCTTAGTTAATAATGTTCTCGTTAATCTACTAAAATTACTTATAAATACAAAATGTTTAGCATATAAAAGCATGAGTCTAATGTCTGGATCATCATGCATATTAGTACCCATAGGAAATACATCATCTTTTTCATTATATCCCAATAAATTTATTTTGATGTTATTTCTTTTTTCAAATTTTTTAATGTCATCACCTGGTGTTGGAAATCTCACACCCATCTAGTCAAATTTCTCTGAGTTTTGTATGAAGTTTTTTGTAATTTTCTCGCGATTAAAACCTCCTGGATTTGTTGATGTTGCTATAGTAGCAGAGCACTTGAAGCATCGTTGATCATTGCCAAAGTCATTCTTTGGATTAACAATTGCCTTTCTATCTGTCAATTTTTTTGGTGTTGGAATGTACGAAGATCTCTTTAAAGGATCATATTTCACTACATGAATTTGAAGTTCTTCTATTTTTTCAAACTCCCATCCAGAACCTTTTTTTTTTTTTTACAAACTCATCTAAAATTTTCTGTACCATACTATAATAAATTTCGTCTACGTCAGATCGTGGTAAAATTCTATGATAAGATGAGTTGAAATATCCAAATGGTCGTTCTACAACCTTATCTGTGGCAAGATTTCTTTTTACCATAACACACACTAAAATGAGCTCTATTTTATTATTTTCATAAGATTTCATAAGTTTTTTCACGTGTGGAGCTGTATAGTTTAACCAGGTATCTGGATCTATATATTTGTCTTCACATTCTATCACAAAAGTTTTTAATCGACCTTTCGCAGCAGTATCTAATAATTTTACAACTTTGCTTTCCTGTTCCTGTTTATACATTTTCATAATTTTATTTTTCATTGCGTATAACTGTTGGAAACTTTTGTTTTAATAGGTTCTGGAACAAAGTTTGCAAGCCCGTCATAAAATTTGTTCAATTTTTTTATTATAGCCTGCTTTTTTGTTCTTGGAGGAGGTACAGGTTTTGGAGGTATATATTTTGTAGGTTTCAAAAGGTTCAACACCAATGTCTTTTATAGGCTTATCAAGTAGGTGTGGCATTCTTGTACGAGGCTTAGGAACAGGTCTTGTGGGTAAATAACTAAGTCTCTACTCTTAAGCTGATTTGTTTTATTTTGAAACGCGATAAGTCTATCCTTAGAAAGTTTTATATATTCGGGATCTTTGGCATTTAAATTCTTAATCGCTGACATCATCAAGTTCTCTTGTTTATTTCGTCTTTGAATTTCCTCATCAAGTTTCTTAACTTCTATATTCTCCTTCTCTAGATTTTGTAAGTGCTTTGGTTGTCTTGGAGGCGGTTTTGGCTTAAGATCGCTTATTTGTTTTTGAATACTCTCCATAGTAGATTTTTTCAAAATCTCTTTTTATTGTTCTGGTTGTTTATAATCAAGTTCTTTTTAAACTCTCTTTGTTTCAAAAATAGCCTCTCTTCTTTTTTGAACTATATTATTTCTATCAGTCATAGAACTTTTCTTAATCTCTTTCCAAATATTTGTCTCTTGCCTAAGTTTTTCTGTTTCTTCGTTGAATTTCTTTAGTTCTTTTGTTCTGGAAATTCTCTCATCAGACTTACGTTTTAAGGAGTATACTTGCTTTGCCGTTTCTCTGTATAAGTTGCTCCGATCCTTAATCTCTGGACATAAATTTTTCTCAGTCTCTTTTGATGCATCAATTAGAATATCCTCCGCCTAAATTTTTATGCTTATTGCTTTTTTAGTGATGTTAAGATCTTCGTTAAGTTTTTTTCTCTTTTCAGCTGCTCTTCTTCGTTCCCTAATTTCAACATTTTTCTGTTTTGTTTTTTGCTGATGTTGCAGTTTTCGTTTATACATAACTTGTCCAACTGACTCACTTGTGTCTTCCTTAGTCTTTTGTTTTAGTTCAACTTACACAGGTCTTATATCCTTCACATATTTCTCACGAAGAGTTTGTCTTGGTTCACTTGAAGTAAAATCTTGATTTTTATCAACAGATATCATGTTTCGAAATTTTTCCATATTTTTTAATTCCTCTGGTGTATACACTTTTCCTTCTAGTTTTATAAATCCTCTTTTAGTTTTAAAATTTTTAATATCCTTAAATTTTTTTTCTCTCTCTTTATTTTTCTCCGCTACTGGAATTTCTTGGTTTTAGGATACTCTATTTAATATTTTCTTATTTTCTGGTTGAGGTTGTTTACTTCTACCATTGCGTTTTTCTGTCTAAGTTTATTTTCATATTTTTTTCCTTCTTCTAAAAGTTCTTTAATATCAGGGGAAACTATAATTACTATTTTGATTTGGTTTTGGATTAGAATTTTCCATTCTGCTCCTATATATAGTTTTGACGTTTTTTTTTTAGTTTCAATTTTGACACCTGTGCATTTAGCAACATATTTCTCGGTTTGAGAAACTTTCATAAGTCTAAGACTTTTATACACAAAATCTAAAAAATTTTAGCCAATCAAAACTTAGAATCTAAGAACAAGTTTAGGCATGTCTAAGCGTGTTTGAACACGTTTTGTATAAATTAGTATTACTAATGTGCGTCGATTTTAAAATTGCCACTTTTTGAAAAAAAAATTTGATTGACAGGTTTTAGCTCATTTGCATAAACGGGCCGGAGTCTAAATGAGCCAGAATCCCCCTTTTTACCCTACTTTACTGGCAAAGACGAATGGACTACTTGTAAATCGTTCCGTTCGGCATGTAAAATTATATATTATATTGTTATTCGCTCTCGTTTCTTGATTTTGTATGTTGGAATGCTTATTGGGCAAGAGTTCATGCCGTTTATGAGTGGGTTGCACCATATCTCAAACAAGTTCTATGCACAGAAGCTTTCTTCGCTCTTGCAATGTTTTCAGCTCACTTTCTGTTAAGGCTTCTCTGTATTCCCGACGAGGGTAGACAATCCTCAACCCTCGTTTCTGGATTCTCTCAAAACTGCTACTCCAGTCTTCAACCTGCCTTCCATGCCACACTTGTGCTCGGTATTCAAGGGTAGACCTTATGACCGAGCAGTAAAAGGATTTGAGATCGTCCTTGCGCACGCCAGAGCTCATTAGGGTCTTTAAAGGTAAAGTCATTTAGCAGCCTTTTTAGTAATTTATTCGGTATCTGCAGCTCATTTCATATCATCGTCCAGTCAGACTGCTAACAACTCTTTGACATTACCCGGCCTTCATCAAGCCAGCCACCATTGCCATTTAAGAAAGTGGTCATGAGGATGGAAGCAATGCTGTCCAGTTTTGTGAAACGAGGATTGCATCCTTTTTCTTTACCATTGTGAGGTTACTGGCGAAGCATGTGTTAATAAATAATCCATTTATCAAGCCGTGTGTGTCTTCTAAGGATAAAAGTTTGACGCAGTTGAAAGAGGTGTTCCTTAATTACCTGGACAGCGGGAAACATGGTACTCTAACACGTGAAGGAATGTACATACCCAAGGCTAGAAAGAAGTATTTATCTCTTCTCAAACCAATGAAGGCCACAAGATTTCCGTGAACTCTCGTATTGTTGCAATTAAGTTTTGGCTCATAATGGGATTAAGTACCTTGTTGAGGTGTGATATGAGCTGTCGCCAGGTTTGGTTTAGTCTTTGGTAGTTTTACAACCATAAACAACGCCTAGATCTGAAAAGACATTTTTTTGAGATTATACTTCTTAGCATACTATTGATACGAAGTGTTCTCCTGTATATCTCGTTAGCGGATTTTGATAATATTAACATGAATGACAGCTTGTTAGAAGCTCGATTCGTTCTGGCCATGCTGTCTGTCTTCGAGCAGTCATAGCGTTATTCCCCGTCTGGTATATTTGGAGTTTGTCGCACTGTTTAACTTTGCTGAGGCCAATGCTACCTGATCGTTTGTTCCTTTTTTAAAGTGATTCCTTTGTTCTTACGTTTAATTAAGTTTGGAATAGAAACAGGCTCCAATTTTTCACCATTTTTATTGTTGTTCTTGCTGTTTAGTACTTGCTAGCTTGCAAAGCTTACCAAATAATTATGTGGCCCTGTCATATTGCATAAGATAACTATGAAATTTTGCGTAAATTTAAAAACGAATACTTACATGAACTGACAGAGTAGGAATTTTCTTTGCTCTTCCAAAAATTTCTACAAGCAATTCTTTATCGCAAACTTACGATTAAAACCTTTGTTATTCAATATGCATTGGCCAGAAATAAATCATCAGTCCAAAACAGTAGTGTGACAGAAAAACGTAAAGCATTACTAAAGTTTAAGGGTAAAGTTATTAATGAACGCCTTCGAGCCACTGGAATCGACAGTTTTCAACTGTAACTAATTGGAAACTACAGAGGTTTTGCACAGTACATTTGACATACGTGTAGACTTTTAATTATGTTTATTACTTCTAGACTTCGAAAGTAACTGGCTGTTTCATTTCCAATTACTTGAAACCCGTATATCACTCCAAGTTATTTCATGACTACTACGATTACGAGTCAGGAGTAGTGCTGTCAAAACGAATAATGCCAATTATTGATTTCTTGAAAGCAACTGCTCCTGGTCCACTTGCATATGATACCCGCTGCTTTTTCTAATAAACTGGTAACTTTGGCATGGTATTATTTTGCTTACCGCTCAAATGATTTTGCTCATCCATTGAGATCTTACCTTATTGTCCATGCTTTAGGAACTATTTAAAGCTACAGGATTTGACTATGTTTTTTTTGGCAACATCTACTGTATGTCATTATTGTAGCACATTCTTGAACTGGCCAAATCGATTCGTAGACGTACTTTCAATAATTTTAAATTTGAAATCGGAAATGCAATTTCACGAGCAATTCACCAAAACAACATTGGTTATATTCATAGAACTTTTACCAAATTAGCCAATAGATTGAAATTACTATTTCCTACTTTTGCAACTGCCCAAAAGTGTTTGAATGTCTCTTTTTGGGTTCTAGGCTTTCATGGTTTAGTGCATACGGCATTGTGTTCATGTTCCTTTGTACTTGATTACTAACGTTTGTACTTTTAACAACAATGCAGGTTTCATTCTTTTTCCCATTTTACACTTAACTACCTATCTCATTTGGTGTTTCATATCCAAAAAGAGGAATAAACTCATTATTTTTTTGGCCAGGAGTTAACACTTGCTATTTCAGCCCTAACTTTTCTTGCTTTGCCAAACTTGGAGGCATTCCACCGTGACAGTTATTGAACTTCAACCTTACTTTATTAAACTTTCCTTGCTGCTGAAATCACTGTCATCATTATCTTAATGTACCTCTCCCAATCGAATACATTCCTAATACAACATATTTCCAGGATGAAGAAGTCGAAAAAATACAATATACAAAAAGGAGAGTATGTATCTCCTAAACTTGTTATTTTAATTGATAGTTAAAAGTCCCAACTGCAATGCTTGCCTAAACCCAGCGTTATGCATCCAGATTTTTTCTGAACTTAAAATACCTCAAAAAATCATGCCTTTTATTGCAATGGTGCACAACGATGTCAAATGCACACCATTCGCAAAAAGCAGAAATATTTGAATTTTACTGACCAACGCATGTTTTGTTTCCACTGATTGCAATAAATCCTTTGCCACAATTGCAAATGTAAGAGCCCTTTATATTCTCACAAGAATTATTCGATTTCGGTCTACATGGCGGAGGAAGATTTAAACATTCATCAACATCTTAAAACAAAAAAAAGAGCATTTCATGTGAATAATGGATTTGAAAAATTGAAACATGAAAGCCCCAGCCACTTTATAAAAGTATTCCATTAGCCCTAACTTTATGAAGCAATACAACATTAATTCTAGAAAAAGAGTTTAGAAATTTTAAAAGTCATTGTGCATAATTTACTATAAAAGCGAAGCAAGCACAGACCAGAGAATTGGTAATTTTATTCAGACCTAACCTTCTCTAAAGCTTGCAAAAAATTGAGAAGCCAGAGGAGTAAATAAAACATACCTTGGCAAAATTGTCCATTCCACTTCCATCCATGTTCACAAACACACGACCAGGAACCGTTGTTTTTCTTGCAATACCCAAACTCAAAACAAGAGGGTGTGCAGTTACCTAAAATTCGTTTAAAAAAGATAAAATTCAACATAAAAATCAATACAAAAGTTTTCACTGTTTGTTCACTCGTTCATTGTTGCACCGTTTTCTCCAGGATCTTAAAATACAAGAGCTTGGAACCACACTATCATGGCCACAACGTATTTTGTTCTCATGACGACGCAGATGATAAACCATTGATTATTGTTGAATTAGTTATGTCAATTAACGCATACCTGCGAGTGTCTATGCGTAAACAATAGCATGTAATTCATTGCAAGAAAATTTATGTAAAAATTGAAGGTTTAATTAAGTTTTCGACTGCACTCTAGTTTTGGTTTCGGCTTTCATGCTTTTTGTACTGTAGTCTTTTCATGATTTCTCTCACAGCTGCTTTATATTATTACATACATTCATTTACATCATACATTTTAAGTGTAGCTTGACAACTTTATTTTTTTCTCTAAATTTCGACATTACTCTTCATTTTAATGCATTCAGGATGAAAACCATCGTGTGAGAAACATCTTTGCCAGTTTTTTTCCAAGTAGACAGCTTCATGTGTGGGCTGCCATTAGCTCCTTAGAATAAGCTGTTATGGACAAAGTCAGCTCTTCATATATGGCAGAGCTGCCTATGGGTGCTCTAGCTTTCACCAGAGTTGGAAAGAGTTTCATTTCAACCAGGACCTATAGCATTTTTATTTGGGTTTCTACCACCTTTTTAATTGGTTAGACTTTGTCCACACGTATCTGGATAATTTTGAAAACACATAAACATTTTTACGGTTACAGGTTCCATCCAGAAGTTAACGACATTTTGAGTACCAAAACGTATACATTTGAAAACTCTTTCTAGTGTGGATAAATTAGAATACATCGGCTAAATAGATACGTTCGGACGCGTTATCTGGATAAATTTGAAAATGATTTGAAAACAATGAAGCACAATCCAAACCCCGTCTAAAGTGTGCTCTCCACAGAGCTATATAATACATGGAGCGGGCACCAGTGGTGCTCTCAGCCAACAGTAGTGAAATAATGACGAACAAACAGGTTATAGGGTCGATGCTAATGGATGTCATTTCGAGCATTGTAGCATATTTACAGCTTCACATTTCTGTTGGAAATAATCAAGCAGATTATATGGAGAAGCGCAAGAGCATAATCTGGCCTTTTTCATTGCGGTCTTTAACCCAGTTTGATCGTTTTTACAACGAAGCGGCAAAACTGAATACTAGATATTGCGAGCACATAGTTTGCTCTAATGGGCATGCCCAATAGGCCAGCTTAGCGTTTTCAAATTGGTTTGCGTTTATGCACGGACGCCAAAAACGATTCACAACCAACAACGGATGGATGCAGTTTGTTTTTTAAAACGGATAAATATTTTTGCGTTGTTAAAGTTATCAAGATAGGTGTGGATGGGGCCTGAAAGTAAAAATATTAGTGCTGGAACTTTCATTCGGCCTGTACAAAAAACTGAGTGCAGTGTATACAGGGCCATGGCGAGATTTGCAGGCACTTATCTAAAGAAGAAGGTGACCAAACAAACAACTAGATTCCATTCTACTAATGGCTTTTAGCATATTTTACCATTTGTAGGATTGCTACATTTTAAAATTTAAAATTTTTCCATGATAGAATTTTTAAAACAACTTACAGTACTACGCTTTGGTCTATGGCAAGCCATTAGTGGTGTACTTTAACAAAGGTTTTTTAGTGAGGAGCACTATATAACGGCTTGTGATAAATCTAAAGTGTAATTTGTTTGCATCGCTTGTAATAACTGATGAACACTATTCTTACTAAATCATCTGAGACAGGGGCGGATTAGCCCACCGGGCTACCGGGAGATGCCCTGGTGGGCCCCCACTTTTGTACAATACGGGAGCCCTGGATATGAACCTATATATGAATGCACGTTACAAGCATGCATAGCCTTAAAACCTGTTTGCGGTTGCGCGGACTTGGACAATCAAACAGTAGCAACAAAATAAAGTTTAAATTTAGATCAATGATCAGAATAAGCGAAAAACCGAAATTATTTCTTGAAAGCACAACCGGACATTAAAACAGCGCTTTACGCGTGTTATGCAAGTCCACTGCATGTGAAACATTCCAAACATTTGGCTGCTTCCCACAACGCTAAAACATTCTTCGACCGCCACTTAAAGATACGTAGCAATGGCTGAATTGTCAGTTTAATAAAAACATTACCAGTTTAATATCAGTTTTTCAGTACTAGCGTACGTATTCATATCATGGTCAAATATATAAAATAACATTTAATTAAATTGTCTCTATGACGACATCAGGGGGCCCTTAGACATTAGTGCCCAGTAACACTTCTAAGGCTAATCCGCCCCTGATCTGAGACTTGCAGACAAGTCTGATTGCAGGAGGAAGGAATATACTACTGGCCAACAGCTTAAATACAGATCTTTTGAGAATTAATGATACTTCACGATAGCAATACAATCTTTAGCACCGAATGGTTGAAGCACTTATTTGCCGGGCAAAATGGAGAGAGTCTCAGGGTTTTGTACTATTAAGTAGTGCAAAAAATGAGAGTTCAGGCACACCCAACACAGATGATGTCTTCAAAATAAAGCTGTTTTTGCGCCAAAACACTTCGGCCTAGTTCTAAATAATTTCCTAGCATTATCGAGTAAAACTCAAGATTTAGTTTATAACCTGGTGGTTCCGGCACATTCCATTCTGATGAAGTCGTCATAATCAAGGTGTTTTATGCAAAAAAGATGTAAACTCATTATAGTGCTTTGGACTAGTTATGTAGTTCACGTTGAAGATCAAACTCATGCAGGGCTCGGGCACATTCCTGTGTGATGACAATATCAAAATAAAGCTGTTTTAACGCAAAAAATATGCATACTCCTTATGATGTTTTGGATGTAATACAATATTAGGCAAACTAATTGGTTCAGATTCAAAATGTCCTTTTTTGCACAATCATGCGTAGATTCTTTTGCGTTTTTTTGGACTATATATTAGAGAAACTTATGCTCAGAAACCAAAACAACACAACAAAATAAAAATTTAATTAATAAAAAATTAATGAAAAAATAGAAAAGGAACCAAAATCTCCCAAATATAGCGTATTACCAATCTGGAGCTTTTTACAATATTATTAAACAACGCAATACAAAAAGCACCAAATAAATTCAGTATCAAAGGCACGGAAAGCTAAAAGCATGGAAAACTCTTGCATATGAAGAAAAATGGCTTCTTTTGGAGAAAGTGACTTCTACAGTTGAAAAAATGGTTAGGATTGAACTTGAGTTAAAGCATATGGCGGCCATTAAAAACTTATCAAAAACGAAATTTGCTACCTCGGTTAATAAAAAGATACAAGAAGTGAAAGACAAATGCATTGGCCAGAACTATTATGTAGTAGAATTTTTTGGAAACAGCAATATAAAACGAAAAATCACCTAGCAACAGTGTTAATACATTATGGTTTATTAGAGCTACTGAAAAAAACTCAATGAAAAAGGCTAGTTCAAAGTAAAAAAATTAACTGCAAAAAAGTCGACAAAGCTTGAGGTGTTAGTCGGGACATAATCCACAACAAGATTTTCTACCAACTTAAACTCGCTGATTTAGTTGATGATTCTGATTTTAAAGACTTTGCTATTACTACACCTTGTTTTGAAGAGTGTAGTGGCAATAATTTATTTGAACCGGAGCAGCAGTTTTACTGTTGTGATTCTTGCTGCATGGCACAATGTTGGCTGTGTGTATTATTTAACAAACGCATGGAGATAATGACTTTGGAATTCTTAATGCAACACCAAGATTACTTGATCACATCTGAAAGTACATCAAAAAGTACGATATAAAGCCTGAAGTTATGCTATGAGAACATTAAAAAGCGTTCAACTTACAGGTTTAATGAGTATTGGGGTTAGATTTTCTGACTAAAGGTTAAATTTGTACAAATATAAAATTGAACTGTTATAAGTTTATACCCAGTAATTATTTTTTCCAAGATGAAGACAAATTAGTTATTTCTGGATAAAGACATGGCATAGAAAAGATCTCTGTCGGATTAAGTTTGAACCTAAAGAGCACTTAAAAGAGAAAATAAAAAAGGTACCTATTTTAGAAACTAAATTAGAAAAAACTGCAAGCACTTAACAGTATAATTAGCAAAAAAGGACACTGAGTGAAAAACATCAGAAAATATTTTATAATCCCCCCCCCGTTTTATGCATTTTTTTTCCGTAAAATAAATGGATCCAATTTTATGTGTCGAACTCATGAAACTCTATGCTGCGAAGAAATTAAATACCCAGCGCTTGTATCAAAAAGCATCACAGGAAAGGCTAGACCAAATTCACTCTGATTGCTGACGCCACCAAATGACAGAAACCAACAAAATAGTAACAGACACTATTATAGGAAAATTTTCGGACAGCATGCGTTACCTTGGAAAGAATGACGACAGTGCTAAACTGGGAAAAGAACTCCTAGAAAGCAAAATATTTACACAAGATGCTAAATTAATCTTAGAGCACTCTATATCATATAATCCAGTAATCGGCATTCTTTTTGGAGTTTCGATTCTAGGTAAACATGTAATCAATATAAATATAGATAAATTAAATAAAGAACCCTAACATTGTAACCCAACTACACTAAAGTAAACAAGTCAGGATCACGAGGACTATCCGAAAGCAGAAGAGAACAAGAAAAACTAGGAATTTCATTTTATATATCGTTGAGGTTTCTATATCATTAATCCGTCGGAAACAAAAAATGTTGCTGATGTTTTAATCAACAACTTTCAAATCACTGAGTAATTAGATTTCATCCGATTCTAAGAATTGTCCAGTTCTCCAAATCGTGATCATCTGATTGCAAACCTTATAATTTGTACTTGAAAGTTTAAGTTGTCACAATTAATTTTCCATTGTACCTTAACTTAACCAAGTGTTGCTCAAGGTTCCAATATTCAATGTCAGTGGATTAATCACACTAGCCTCAACCCCCATGGCTGTTAAGACAAAACCAGTAGTTTGGAACAAAAATTTAGTTAGTGTAATTTTTTTGTATTTTCTGTGATCCTATTGATACTTGTTGTACTAATTATAATAAATTTTAATAATTTTGTTACTAGTTTCTTGCTTGAGTTTACCATTTATATGATTAAACTTTCCAGGAAAGCGTGATCTCATTAATTTGTCGCGCAAGATTTTTTGGCTAGTTAATGGAATTTTATAATTGCGTTTTTTTGAAAGCTTTGTTTTCAAAATTAACCAGCCTACCACATAGTACAAACATCCTACACAACACATTTTTACTTGTTCATTATTTTAATATCAGGCTGGACTTCATTTTGTGTACTCATGAGTTTCTTACTAATTTCAACCACGTGCTTGGCATTCATGGTACGGAGGAAAACCACTACAGCAAGTTTATCTTTGAAAAATTTCGAACAGTTGTAGAGGTGCTGTATTTATTATTAGAGTATCGTTTTGCTTTGGAATACAAGTATCCTTTCTTAACGGCCTGATTATAAATGGATTCAGGGACTCCTTTGATTGTTATTTTGGCAGATTCTATATATTGGTAGATGTATTTTTTGCTATCTGTGCTTGTTTCATTTCTAGATAACATGGTTATGCTGTCCTATTGTTGTCATTCAAAACAACCACGTAAAAAGTTTAATTTAAAATATAAAGGTGAACATAAAACAAATTAACCATACACACATTTGTAGCACAAAATTAAATTAAAATGAAAGCAAATGCAAAACGAAAACAGAATGAAAACGAAGTGAATTTAAAACTAAAACTTATTCAAAGTAAAACTAAAATCAAATTTTTATTGGCCTATCGTTGCCACAATATACTATGATACCTTGCGCTGCCGCTCTTTATGGAAACATGGTGTATACGATGAAACCAACTTGGGTGGGTTGCCATCAATCAGCTTTTAAAACACTATCGTGTTTTGAAGGCTGATTTACAGAAATACGTTAAGCCAGATTTAAGGCAAAAAGAGATTACTGACCTTGTACCTCGTGTTTATTTACAGTATGTGCGGAGTCTAAGTGCTCATGATTGAGAAATGAAGTATTTTGAAATTAATTACAGAGATCATTTTGTAACTGTGGAGCAAGCAAAGAGTGCTGTTGTAAAAGAATTAGATGCTTCTGATAGACAATTGGGATACGGAGCTTTACAAAAGAAACTTTTACCAGAGCGTTAATTATAGGAGCTTCATGAACTGGTTTACGCCGTTATGGCTGAGGTAGATCCAGTTAGTCTTCAGGCCCCAGCTATTCGGAAATATGAATGAGGGAGAGAAGGAAAATTTACAACAAAGGCTCCGAGCTCGGTTCGTTCTCTAGATGGACACGATTAGTAATTATGATATCAAGCCAGCACATTGCCACTTGCCATCTCTAGATGCAGTGGTACAGCCAGCTGCAAGAATCTCTGGTTGAAGATCTAGGTCAGTAATTCTGATCAGAAGCTCGTTGGAAGGTCGTACCTCGAGCATCTTCATCAGACCAGGGCTCTGGCATCGTACATGAGACTGCATAACAAAACAGAGACTGGAAAAATGGCAACTATGCATGCTTGTTTTCATTAGTTTCATGATGCATCATCGAACCCTTGTCATTTAGTACCATATGGACCGTCAACCTCAAAACAGGTAGGATGTTTCAGCGTGGGCATTAATGTAATCATTTTTGTGGATATATTTGGGCATATAAACTAAATTTTTTATTGTTAGTTTGAACGTTCCAAAAAAAAATTCACTAAGGTGTAGAAAAATACTTCAAAGTATATTTGCAGTTTTAAAATACCAAAACCGCTTCAGCCTATAAGATAAAAAAAAGGTAAGTTTACCAAAGTTTACAAATGATAATGGCTATTCTGTATAACAAGAGTGGGTAAATTATCTTCATTGCGCTGTATTTTTCAGGACCTTAGTAGCTTTTTTCTTCACTTCAATGATGGAAAAAACAACTAGATATATTTAGAAGAAGTATTTGGACAATCTTCAAATTCGAGGTAGAAACAAGCGAACATTTCTGATGGTGCGCAAAACTATATAAACGAATTTTTCAAAAAATATGGTTTAGAGGAATGGGCTATGTTATCCATACACAGCAATAATGTGTAAATTTTTAATTGTGATAGATATCATGATAATATAGGAGAACGGTTAATATGATTCCCATTGTGCAAACGACAAGTATTTTTATTCTTCCGATATTTTCATGGAACGAACAGGTTTATTTATTACTGTAGATCAGCTATAGGAGGCGGTTGGGAAGTCTGCAGTACTATATGTGGAGAATGATTTTACGTCAACAAAAATCAGGACTAAATCACATCATAGCTTATTCAGACAGAGTAAGACCCAATGAGTGATCTGATGCATTGATTTACATAGAAACAAACTTCAACATGCCAAACGAACATTAGTGTATTTAGAAGAGGGGGAGGTGTTTACATGAAAAAAGATTGCCCTGAAACCATGCAAATTAATCAATCTTGTAAATATTTATAAAAAATCACAAATGTGTTATCCCCAACTTTTCTAACAGCATGAGCACCCTTTAGTGACCTATGTATAAACAGGTTTGCTACGTTAGACTGGCTCGTCTAAACAGCCACTGGTGAATAATATGTAACTTCACATGTTGCGCACATGATTGTATGATCCCTGTTATTTCATTTCAAATTCTTGCAAAAAACTCCTAGACTGTAAAAGTGCAAGTAAAATTTTTTTTGTGTTAAAGAAATTTTGAGGGTAGCACGATAATAAAGCGGTGCAATGTCCTGTTGATTTCAAATATAATTACAGTTTAGGAAAAACCTTGTAAGTCACAAAACGTGTTGCCTTTGTGCTCTTTGCCAAGTGTATAAAGTGCAGAGCGTGCTAAGTTGCCTCCCCAAAACAACACTTTTTCGTTCTCAATCAAATCTGCTAA
Organism: Phenganax subtilis; assembly: GCA_025434845.1. Classification (NCBI taxonomy): domain Eukaryota; kingdom Metazoa; phylum Cnidaria; class Anthozoa; order Malacalcyonacea; family Clavulariidae; genus Phenganax; species Phenganax subtilis. The sequence goes on along the minus strand of JAOBYK010458677.1, from coordinate 6,232 downwards.
AGCTATATCGGCACCGTAGAGGTGGTTGCAATTTCCTTAACATCAAGAACCAGGAAGTTTCCATCTGACTTTATATATGAGAAATATGCAAAACACACTGTTTTATTCACAGAGTCGTCACCGGTGTTCTTCTTTTCCACACCTCTCATGCGTGTTATTGAGATACTTTCTAAAGGTTCCGGGAACATTCTCCTCCACAGTTACAAAGTCCTCACCAAATTTCTGTAGGAAGATTTCATTGTAACATAAAGTTTCATTAAATTGGCTTTCATTGTGAAGGTGAGCTACATCTAAGGGCGGGTTTCCAGCCATGTTATGAGCGAGATGGTGCATTTGATCAACTTTCTTAGTGTGTGTTCCTACTGTTTTGTTGATTTGTTCAACTACTACCTCCATGTCAAGAAAAGAACTTTTAATAACCTACTGGTTTCTTTGGACCATTACTGACTTAGACGACGCCTTCCACGGCTTGCAGAACTCACCAAATGTAAATAGATTCTTTTCTATCGAGAAGTCGGCACGCTTGCTGCATTTTGGCCCGGGAATTGCATTTCAATCAAACGACGAAAAATCCATTCATGTCGACCTAATTCAAAGTGCTGTTCCTGAGCATTATCGTCGAGGTAATGGAAAGGTGTTCCGGTTACACCCGTGCCTTTCGTTCAGTATCGGAAACTAAAAAGGAAGCAGGTAGAGCGGACTTAAGCGGCGAGCTGATGCATCTTTTGGAATGCGAGGGTTCGTTTGTACTGTTATCAATCACTGCGTACTTGTCTTCAACAAAACGAATATGGATCACTTTGGTGTTTGGTAACTGTTCAACAGAACTACAACAAGGTTCTTGAGCTCAAGCAAGAACATCACAAACCTTACCAACATCGGTCACCGATGCAAAATGTTTATGGCAGGCTGACATAATATTTCCAACAGTTAACTCACCGTGCGGAAAGGTAACAAACTCCCTCGGACCTAATCTGTAGTATTTTTGAGCTGTTCCCGAGGCGGAAAAATTCAAATGCTGAACAGCTATTTCTCTAAAAGGCATGGAACTCTTGTTCACTCTTTCTTTCCCTTTACCAAATTCTCTTTCCTTCGTTTCAACATTAAACTTTTCACATTCTTTGGCTGAAGCTTTGATTACTATTGTATACTACAGAACTTAGCCATGTTACTGTAAGCCCAAGGTGCCATGGTATACTGTGGGAGCGGTAGGCCGGAGAGAATTTGTTTCAATTTGACTTCAATTTGTTTTAATTTTGGCTTCATTCATTTTAATTCTATTTTAAATTTGGATTTGTCTTCATTTTAATTTAATTTTATGCTACAATTGTATGTGTATTTATTTGATGTTAAGTTCACTTCTATATTTAAAAATGAACTTTTAGGTGATATTTTTGGATTGCAACGATACGCCACCACACATAGCAACTGCTGCCATGCTCTTGTGCCCGATTCACTTCATTAAGGAGTGTGATTTATTTGTCTCGTTCTACATTTTACAATAAAGTTGCCGGTTTAAAACACAATGATCCTCTGATTTCGTATACAGGTAATGCTTGTCTAGGCAAACGACTCCTTCCTTCCTGTCTCATACTTAAGTTCTATATTTTGGAACGTATACCATTCAATAGTTTCGCCTGACTTAGGGGATACCTTTAGCAAGGAAAAATTTGACTAAAATTATATCCCATAGAATAAGGTGAATACAGTCCATGATTTTGTGGCGTTTTATTAAGCTTTATTTTTTGCTTTGGTCAGTGCACAAATTTTATCAAAACATTTGAATTTTTATGACTATCCCCAGTTGAGGCGTTATTGAGGGAACTGTAAATCAGATTTCTGGTCTACTCATTAGCAGTTCCATATTTGATGAGTTAATCTCGCACATGTTCAGGCAACCCGATATCTTTGTATACCTTAAGCTCCCCTCGACCATTGTTTTTACAAATTTTTCCATTTCCCACAGAAATAGCAGACCGTTCAACAAGTAATCTCCCGAGACGACTCAAAAAGTAAGATTTATTGTTTTATTTTTATAATTGAGTTTTAAATTCGAACTCCCCAGAGCCTGACAAGCATCAGGTTTCAATTTGGAATATCAATGTGAATTTCCTTTCCAGGATGTGCCTTGTTTAGGTTAAATGTAGAGATGTGCTTTGCCCAGATGCATTCAATGTCTGACATTTTGAGTTTTCGATAGACAGGAGTCAGTATGTAGTTGCTATTCATTTATTAATCGTTAAATATATATCTTCGTCATTCTACGTTTATTTTTGTACATGCCATATACAAAGCAATGTAACGCTAATATCCATAAATTCTAGGGTAGAATTCTATACTTTTGCCCCGCCCCCAAACATAAATTAGTACTAATTACGCCTATTATAGAGCTAACAACTGGACCTACTTGTTTTGCGATACTCGCCAAAGATTTTGCAAATGCACTCGTTGCTTGTGCTCCTATTTAAACTATAGGATGTGCAGTGCTAACGGTTGTGGTTGTTTTCTGGCTGTTGATATGGCAACACCACTCGTCCCTAACAAATTTTTTCTAACCCATTTTTGAATATTTCAAGTCTGTCTAGGTCAATAGCTTCCACTTCTTCAGCAATGATTCCGCAACGGTCGATGTCGTTAGTTTGAAATAGTTTTGCCAGCTCAGCAAATTATTCAAAATGTATCATAAAAGCTTTTTTTTTTCTTGTGTTGATTTTTGCTTCATTTTCCACCAGTGTTTGATTTCATTTGCTAAAATTTAAAGTTTTTGTCTAGGCAATTGACAATCCGGCATGAGTAGAATGTTGTTTAATTTCTTTCAGCTCTTTATCTGTTATGAATGACACATCGACACATTCTATTAGCTCATTAGTTTTGTCTTGTAATCTATAGATCGACCTTTCAGAAACTTGGCAAACTATTTTATTTTCGGTTTCACTCGCTCTATCCATTTCTTTAAAGCTTTCAGTGTTTCGGCACTGCATTTCAGTTAGTCTTTCAATTTTATTATTACTAGTTTGTTTTTTTTCCGTTATTGTTTTTGCTGAGATTTCATAACGTGTAGCAATGGTTTTTGTGTATGTTTATTTGCTTATTCTACAAAATTTCCACTTTCTCTAGTTTAAATACGTTTTCCATAAAACGAAGCACCTGTGAGCTCATTTTTAGCCCAAATCTTACATCGAAGCTTGTAGGCAAAAGTCTTGAATTTGGTTTATTTGTTACAGTAGTATTTACTCATAAATCGTTTTTAAGGCTGACTTTTTATCATCAGTTTTAAGTGATATTTGGGCTCCAATTTGTCAATTTATATTGTTAAACCTATCCTGAAAGCTATCCCAATTAAAAGTTTCAGCAAATTCTCTAGACATTTAATTTAATATTTCACGTGACTCGTCAACATCAACGTCAACATTCGTTTTTTCCATAACAATTATATCTAGGTCCAGTTGTTTCACGTAAGTCTAGGTCACTTCATTGAATATCGCACATTCATTTAATATGCAAAATAGCCAACATCTTAGGGTCAAAGGTTCACTTTTTTAAATCTGTAAATTGTGTTTGTTGTCATATATTTTCACCACATTACCTGAGCCTTACTGCCCCGAGATTTTATAATTTTTTTCCAATTTGTAACCATTGTCTTGAGGTTTGTCCACAGGTGCATATGTTGCTGGAAAAATTTACCAATAAGTGGTTGGATGTTGGTGATGTTCTCTCCTTCATACATGTTTAGGTCACCCTAGAAAACTTTGTTAATTTTAAGTACCTCTTCAATGAAATGAGCTCAGTATCGTTTTTCAAAAATATTTATGCCTTTGCTCACTATGACCAGGTCCCCGGCTCTAAACTTGCTAACAGGCGATTCCCTGTTCCAATCACCACATAATGTTCTCCTCAGCTGAATTGGGTTTAATGTTTTAACGTCAGCAGGGTTCATGTATTTTTCACTGCTTTTTGTGTGATTGTGGTTGTTCACGTTTTTGTTAAACACGTTTATCTATTTATAACTACTATTGGAATGAAGCTATTTCCACGTCAAAAGTTTTAATATTTTATTGAATCTTTCAACAACAGTTGCTTTTTTCAGTAACTGCTTAGAAGAATTTTTAATATTTCTATCTGTTAATACTTTTTTGTACTAACATTGTAAAACTCGTTTGCATCGTCAAGCTGCCTAAAATTTCCGATATTTTTCTAGTTAATTTAACATTTTATTAACACCTTTGGTGATATTTTGGGTGTATCTTTTGTACACAAGAACTGCAAATGCATATCAGCTTAGAATTTTCACAGTTGTTTGAATTCAACCGTAACTTTTGCTATGGCTTTTGTTGAGTTTTTTCGTCTCTACCAGATCCAATTGTATTTGGTCGGCTTTAGTGCTCTTATAAGTTTTGGTAAATTTACAGTTGTTGGACAAATAAAGGGGCCTTTATTAGCCCTCGTCATAGAAACGGTTTTTTTTTTCACAATTCAGGAAGGCCAAGACCAATCCAGAAACAGCCATGGTACTCCTGAGATATTTCAAACTGCTGTCCGTCTGTTTAGTACCATTACTTTGTCGGAACTGTTGTAAGATTTTAGGAATGGTATTGACAAAGAGAAAGTTTTTTAAGGCTGAGCTAATGCTTTTGTCGATCCACTGTATGTCTTTTGACAGTGTTTTTGCTTCGCATAAAGCTGTCTTGGCTTTTCACCCACTAAGTAAATTGTTTTCTTTTAATATTTAAATCTTTGTCTAAAGACGTTTGATATAAACGCTCTGCAGATTGATAACCTGTTTTAGGTTCCTAGTCAATCTCTCAAAATTCTTTTTCTGTGGTAATTGAGGCCATTTACTTAACGTAGGTAAAATTCTAATAATGCAGATGGAATTTCAACATTTTTACAAAACGCAAAGTAACTTTGAAGGTGAATTTATTCTAAACGTTGATGTAAAATGGCACCTCAGATGACATGTCTTTGTAATGTGACACCGACTCATTCAAGCTTTGCGTTGCCGTACTGAGTTAACTAACAAAAGCAGGACTTTTCTTTCCATCAGCATTAAAATTCGTAGATTTATTCACAGTATTGCAATGTACACTGACGAATCTTAGTCGCAGGCTTTCTTTACATTCAGTTTTAATTTTTATCCTTGTGCCATGACGCATTCTTTTGTCGGCTGTAAATCCTAGCAGTAATCCAACTTTCACAAGATGTACACTATCACCAGATAATATTTTAGTTGTTACATATATGGAAGTTTTTTAATTGTAAAAGAGTATCTGACTAATTCCTTTTCAAGATCTGTAAATTTCAAATATCCAACCGTAAGCAGAAGCGTTGCGATGCTTTTTTATCAAATTATTGTCTCCTCTGATTAGGTTGTTGCAATTCCTGTAAATCGTGACTGATTAGAGAATCAACTTCAAATCTGAAATTGCCCTGATGCCTTTGTCAAAGTGTAATTCTTTGTGGCCATTGTTGTCGATGGAAGTTGCAATTTTCGTTGTTATTTATGTAATGTTAAAAACATTAAATAAATAGACATTTGTTGTGTTTCTATACGGTGAAAGCATATACAAAGGAACAGAATGTATACTAGGGAAACAAAGAAAAAGCTCAAATTTGAGTTAGTCGAAAAGTTCAGAAATGCAGACATGGACAAATTTCAATATAATGTTGTGGTAAGTCTGACAGAGTTCAAGTTGGTGGAAACCAGTATAGGCTTCGATGCCCCAAAAGGGTGCAGAAGAGACATTGGATCTCAAACTTCTTGGAATAAATAATTTTGGGCTTGGTGATGGACACCAAGAAAAGGCAATTCTTCTGGGGCAATTGGAAGTTTAAAACTACCAGAAACTGCCGAATTGTAATGTTTACAGATTTTGAAATATATGTAACTGAGAATAATTATTTAAGAGGTAAGCTTGAACCGCTTGATACTAAACGGGGAAACTTCTAAAAATAAAAAGACATTACAAAAGCCAAGTTTGACAAAAGAACGTAAATAAATTATCTCTATTTTACAAGCCTAATACCCCCATATTTTTTTCTTACAAGGCAGGAATGCCCATGGAACAAATAGCAAAAACCGGTCGTCACTACAAGATTATCCCAAGTATTGGTAGGTATTATATTCGGATATCTTAGGAGTTGCATATATTATTACTATTATTTGCTCTACTAATCATAGTAGTATTGAGCACTCTGTTTTTTCCGACGTACAAATCAGTTATTATTATTGTTT
>JAOBYK010458566.1:0-14059 GCA_025434845.1 Phenganax subtilis | reverse complement strand
AGGTTCAGTAGCAAGCGCATCAACACAGAGCACCATTGCACATCCTCATTCAGCATATCGCTCAACGCAGTCAACAGGAACAGTGCGCAGAGTCTATGACATTGCGTTCTCGAAGCCAGAAGGACAGGTGAACATGGTGACCACGGAGTTCTACTTCCTGAACAATGAGACCATGACTGACGTCATGACTTGAGCAGCAGTAAGTCCAGAGGAGAAGAATGACACGTTCTACAAATGGTTCAACCATGAGATTGACATCAACAATTATACTAGGGGCTGATGACATAGGAATAGGCTCAAATTATGACATAGGAAGATCCGTAGGGGTAGTCCTAAGTCATCAGCCACTAGCAAACTAGGTGAACGTACCAAACTGAAGGATGACATAGGGTGTGTGAGCATCGTGCCAGCCAGTTTACCTTAAAAAACATGAAATAAAGCACCTGCCCAAGGTGAATACATCACCAGAAAATGCTCAATGACTTAGTCCAGCGCCTTGTTTGTTTCCCAACGCCTGAGCTATGTCATGTGGCTTCTTGCCACCCACGTTGTTCTTCTCAAACACATCTGGCTTTTTGCCATTCCTAAATCTTGTAAGCCATGCGGCTTAATGATCGGTTTGGCTTGTGAATGCCAACCATGTATAAATCTAAATTCTGAGTCATGCATTGGTCAAGAACCTGCTTTGGAACGCAAAGTGTTTCAATAGTCATAGCAATTAATATATATATATAATATAGGTATACACGACATAAGCAAATGGGTCATAGGAAGATGGAACGCGTATCACAGGGATGTAGTAGTTATACGTGACATAGGAACACGGGGCTGCATGAACAAATTGCTCTTGACCATGGTTTGTGGCCTGGTGATCCGCTGTGCTGGTCAGTCGAACTTTGGTCAAGACCATGAACTGATTGACAAAGGAGGTTTATAGGGAAACAACAACAGTTGACAACACCTCATGACATAGGATGAAGGTGTTTTATCACACTCGGGTCTTGACCATCATTCACAAAAAGGCCTTCAAGTCGTTCATCTGGGCTTCCCAGATATCTGCATTAGAACAAACACTCGTCTCTAAATGAAGCCTGATGATGTGCCTAAGGCACATCACAAGGCAGCGCAAAGGACTGCGGGACACGGAGTATGTCGCCGTCATGATGGGGTGGCCTGGGTACCGGGCACTCCAAAAGTTTCCAGCAGGGTGGCGGTTCACGCCACAACCTTCAACATCGGGCAAGACAAGGAGGTGGTTACCAGCATCCTGCAAATGCAACCACTCAGGAGAGAGGTGGTATCTCTTGATGCGATTCGCTGCACCGGGATTGATTCCGGCTGGCAGCTCTGGAGCGGGAACAGGCTCCTCATGTTCAATCTCAGCTGCATCACCATCATATTCCTCAAGACCTTCTGAATCTGAAGTGGACTCATCAAGTTCTTGTTCCTCAATGCATGCAGGTTCCACATCTGGAGGTGCCATGAGGCCATCACCGGTATCTTGAGGATCTGTATCGGTCTCATCCTCATCACCTTCTTTATGACCTTCTTCCTCAACAGAGCTGGCATCATCTCCTCGTGGCAAACGACAACAAATGACACTCAATTCCTATCTCATCCACCACACAATGTATCATTGAGATCTTGTTAGAAATACATATATATATGTGTTTATAACTACTGTATTAAATCTGTTTATAACATGTGCCTTGAAGGCCTATGTCCTATGTCACGTGCACCTGGCTACACACTGCAAGCTGGTCCTGCATAATTCTCGCGAAGCTGGTCAAAACCGCCACGCTCTTGGCCAGAAGACTTCACACAACAAATGGCTTTCTTTTCGAACTTGAGGCTCGACAAATAGTAGGTGCCCGGCCCTGACGGTTCCTCACCGTCAAGTTCGAAGTGAACCCTGAGAATTTCGTGTCCAGCGCCCTTGCTTGTGAATTCCACCTTGCCGTTGATCCGCGTCGTGGAACGCTTCAAGAAGGCAGTTGAAGCTAGGCATCCATGGCGGACATTGTAGACGATGGACCCGATTCTCTGGTTTGCATCTTCTAGCTTCTTCTCCCAGCCAGATGGTTTCTTTGTGTGGAGAATCTGGCGCTCGCGGCGGTGCTGGCAAACCAGTTTCTCAACTGAAGTTGCAATGATACTTGGCAGTGCTGCTGCCTTTCCGTCTTCCATCCGCAGCGCCCAGTACCACCTGTCAACTTTCAAACCTATGACCCAGGGCCTAAGTCCTAAGTCATCAGTGTACACACACACATGCTTACACCAATATTGTATATTAATAAATTTCATATCCACAAACAAAAAAGGATGCACCCACACAATGTTTATGTGCTTATATATATAAATACTCTTAGTATCGCTTAGTCCTGCCTCTCGGGTTGCGAGGAACCAAATGCAATGACATCATTCTTTATGCCCAGGGAAAGCAGCATTCCCGTAGGATCTAGCGCCTCTCTGGCCTGTGCAGGAGTCAGTTGCTCCTCTGGAAAGTGCTCAGATTGGAAGTATCCGGTTACTACCCATGCTGATATGAATGCCTTGCGCGGCACCGACAGCCAAGCACGAAGAGTTCGCTCTGCTAAAGAGGTGCGAGTGTACACCTTGTTGCGAACTGGTTGCCCGCTTGTTCCGATGGGCAATGTATCGTAGCCTTGGAAGGACATGGTTGAGCACAACAGGCCTATGTCATGTCCTAGGGCATGACACCAATATTCTAAAACTACCTCAAAATTCCCGATTGTTCCCGAAACTTCCTCTAAAGCACAGATTCTTTCCTAAAACAATATATATATATGGTATTATATATGTATATATGTTTAATTCCAATTTTTTCCGGCCTCTAATTGAAAGCTGTTATTCTTCTCAAATGTCCTTAAACATTATCGATGTTTCCCGATACTTGCTATAAAGCCCTGTGTCATCTACCTCTTCCTAAAGCCTTTAAAACCCTTGTATAATCTTCTTAAATTTCCTTTTGAAATCCTGAATCTTTCCAGAAGAGTTCTAGAAGTCTATAACTATGAACTATGATCCCAAGTATATAAACTATATATATAAATATAAACCCAGATGAGCTACGCGGACGCTCTCGTAAGTCGCTCTCGCAGCTGATCTCTTCAGCATCAACCACCTCCATCCGCGCGCGCAGCAGGTGATGCAACTGATCCACCGGCTGCGCATTCGCGCTGAATCCTCCGGCCTCAGGGGTTCAACCAGGCATGACATAGGAACGAGTAACCAACAAGGGAAGAACCGGTGTTCCTATTGATAAAGTGCACAAAGCGTATACGCGGTACACATGACATAGGCCCTGTACCTGTCCTGGCGGTCTGGAAGGATGCAGTATGCCTGCTTAGACCACCCTTCCCGGGCCGCATCGAGCCCGTTCTTGCACGCATGGAACCCAGTCCAAGCATCACAGAGCAATAAAGCCATTGTAGAGGAAGCCACGCCCAACTTCTTTCTCTGAAGCGACAATGCAGGTGTCAGCAAACCATGGAGGTATACCATAAATGTCTCTGCTGTCATGAAGTGCGAAGAAGTTTGCGATGCAAAGATCATGGCCACTCCCTCATGGGTTTTATTGAATGTGTCCACATCCTCCTGCCGAAGGCTTCCATCAGGGAAGCAAAGACCAAGTGGTCCTGCTGTACCATCGGACCACGAAGATGTGACGACAGTGATGCTCTTTCTGGCATCCGGCACGTAGTCCGATCTGCTGATGACATGACCCTCTTGCTTCTCGCCTCAGGCTGAAAAGAAGCTATATAGTCACGACCTTCTGCCTGTGGCTCCGAAGGGCTATGTCATGTGTCCATGGATGCCGGTGTCTGTCTAGTAAGATCTGGCGCCACCCATAAAAACCCGACTCCCAACAAAAAGAAAACGGTCAAAACAATTCATAGGCCAACCAGTGCATCCAACTGACGCTGTCGCCCTTTCATCAAAACGGTCTTCGAGAAGCGTAATGATTGTCTCCAGACTTGGTCTATGTTGAGGACCATGAAACGGTGGACATGGTCCTCAGAGATGTGGCGCTGTACACCTGCCCTGGCCGCCTGCAATCTCACATCATCCCATTCCTGACACATGAGAGTTCCACATGTGAGTTCTGGCCATGCTTCCTATTCCTATGTCATAAGTCCTGGGAGGGACATAGAAGAAGTTTGCTGGAATGCAAATCTAAGAAGCCAGGTATTGGCCAGCAGTGTTGCGGGCAACCTTTTTCCACTGGTAAGCCTTGAGGAATCTCCGAACCCACTTCATATCCAGGTTCTCTGGACAAGCTTGTGGAATCGGAACAAAGGATGAGGACAAGTACTTGGCTTTGACGCCAGCATCTTTGAGATCTTGCATCAGCTTGTTATTGTAATCAATTGCCTTCTGCCGGGCTTTCTCGAGGCCCTTGTTGTATTCTCTGGCCAATCTCCGGACTGTGACTACCTGGAATTGAAGCATGAAGCATACCCATTGATATATGCATACATATTTTGATATATATATATATATCAACAATATAAACACAACATTATATGTGTTGTGCCCATGACATAGGAGTAATGTCACACAGATTCCTTGCCAGGAAACACAATGTTTTCCAAGAACAATGTCTCTGCGTTGCGCCGCCAAGGAAGACCCCATCGCAAACTCTTGCAAGGTGTTGTTTAGCTCCTGACAGCGGGAGCTGACTACCCGTGCAGGATGTTGCCTTTTTTGTGCACACTGCCTAGGTCATCAGATGCTATATTGTATATATATATATAGAGATGCTATATTATGTGTGTGTTCACAGTTCACTTTAGTTTCCAAAGCTCTGGTCCTCCAGGATAGCCCCTGGAACGGCCCATCTCTGCACATACCCTTTCTCTTTAGCAGAATCTGAAAGCTGTTGAGGAGTCAATGCTTTCCAGCCTTTCACCTTGCGGGTGAGCCCCATGGATGCTTTCAAATTGTCAGGTAGTTGGCACCACCGTACTTGTTGTGCCTTGGATAGTGACCGCCAACTCTGCTGGTGGCATTGCTTTATCAATGCAGATACTTTTATTCTGCCAAGCTGTGGAAATTTCTGCTGGCAAGCCCGCTGCAAGTTGACACCACGGAGGAAGTTGACCCTCGCGTGATGCTTGCCCGCTGTAGGTTTAGCCTTTCTCTTCCTTCGACCTTGTGAGATAGGCTTCTGGGTCTGCAACAAATTCTCCGCAAAGTCCACAATCTGAACCTTCTGGAAAATGCTGATCCTAGCCGCTCTTTTGACTTTGGGTTCAGCAGTTTTGAATGCCTCATCGAAGGATCTTTTCTTTTTCTCCTTCTTTGCTCCTGTGCGGGCACGGTTCCGGACATTCCTCAATGCCAGCTGCTGTTCCACTGTGTCTGGGTCAGGATCAAGCTTTGCAACAGCTTTTTCCAATGCTTGGACTGCACGGAGTTTCTTGTTGGTCTGGGACTTCTGCACTAACCCACACTTTCGCTTCATGGTTTCCAATGACCTTAGAGCTTTGGCACTCTTGTCCTGAGTTTGCTTCTGAAGGTAAAAAGCTACCTTGATGACATCGCATGAGGGAAACTCTTCTTGTAGCCACTTGGGATCACCTTCGTCTCGAGTGTTGAGCTTGCCTGCATCAACTGCTAACTCCACCGCTAGCTCTGCCATCAAATGAGAATGCACCTGCTCCTGACCTAGGCCAAGCTTCTGCCCCAAGGCGAATGCAGAGATTTTGCCCAACGCCAAAACCTCTGGAGAGCGTAGGATATTGGAAGTGAAGTCCTGCCATGCTTTGGACATCTCTTCAAGCTCATTGTGCTCGTTGCATTTCTGAAGCAAAGAAGCATGCAATGCATCTTTCATCTGCTCACCTGTCAACCACAAACCCCCACCTCCTATGTCATGTTGCGCGCTCTGGCTCCCTATATAAATTTGAACAAAACAAAAAGAAACAAATGGTTTTCTCCATGCATTGCCAAACAACAATTGTAGGACTAGGGCAATATTGCATGTGAACTCTGAACTTACACAGCCCCCTGATCCGCCCGCCTTTCTCCTGCTCCATTTTGGCATCTTCAATGCCTTTCTCCACAGTGGTGTCTGAAGCACGCGCTCTCTTGGAAACAGTCTCAGCTGCTAACTCAGCTACCTGTTCTGAATCGCGTTTGCATCCTTTCCTAGGCTCTTGAAAGGGCACGCCTATCTACCAAATAAGAACCAAATATATATATATATATTATATAGTTTTAACATGAGGTTCTTTCTTCCTATGTCATGCGCCCCCCTTGTACATATACAGAAAGGACAATGTTACAGCATCATACCAAGACGATCCAAGACACGTATCATCTGGAAGATATCGAAAGCCTGACTGGAGTTTGGCATGGGGTCCTCGCGAGACCACTCTTGCCTGCCATGGGTGTCTGCCGAACCACACTTCCTATCTCATGTGCACGGTGCCCATGCTGCAGAAACTTTGGAAGTGAAATCCGCTGATGGTCATGTGTATATATATATATATACATACATGTATGTGTTTTTCTTTCACCTCGAGCCTCAATAGCACCAAAGTCCAGAAACTTCGAGGAGAGCCACTGGTTTCCTTCTGAAAGATCTGCAGGGGCGTTCCGTGAAAGTTTTCCCACGTACAAGCCATCCATGTGGTCAGCAATGCCCACACCAGCTGCAAATAACTGGAGATCAACAGGCCAACTCTCATGCCAAACTAGGCCCCAAAGTTCCAACCCAGTAGCATCCAACTCATCCTTCAAGACCTCTGGATTGAAAAGGTTCCTGGGTCCCAAAATGACCCGGCGAACAATCTTCCGCTTTAGCTTGGGTTTCTTCATCTCCAAAATGCCTGGCAACAAACTCTTGGCATGATTGGCTTGGCTGACATTATATATATATGCCTAAAAAGAGCATTTACAGTATATATATATGCAAAAAAAACAATAATGTGTTCATGAGATAGGCCTGTGTGGCACATTTTGACGATGAACCCAGCCTGCCAGCAAAACTGCTACCGGATCATCAACAGTCTCTTGGAAGCCCTGAGATATCTTCACTAAAGCTGCAAGAGGTAGGACACCGTCAGTTGCTGCAGCAACTGTCTCCGCAGTTGTTGGTTCAGGCAAGGATTGCAACGCCGGACCTTCATTGATCCCCGTGTAGAAGTTGGTCTTGTCCTCAACATCTGCAAGAACCATCGAGAAGGTTTGACGTCCAAAAAGTGTGAGATCAGAGCTCCCTGAAGCACCATTGCCAGATTCTCCATGAGCATCAGCAGCTGCACTGGCAGCAGCATTGTCTTCAACCTTTTGGCTGGAACCAGCATCGGTATGATGCATTGTGGAAGCACTTCCACTCGTGTTTGCATCCCACACTCCAGAGTACGCCAACACTTCTGCCCGAGGACTGCATTCTAGCCACTGCTGCAACACCCGCTCTTTGATTTGGTCGGTAGTGCCGTTCTTGGAAACTTTCATGTCTGACGCCTTCTTTTTCAAGTCTGTCCTCACTCTGCAACTGATGACATAGGAACAGTGGGGGTATGAGTTCATTCTTGCACTATAGAGTGTGTATATATATATAAGCATATATATATATATACAGAGAAAAGCGTATGCCAACCAATTTTGGCAAAGGTTCTTCGTGAGAGTTGAAAGAGCTCCATAGTAAAGCTGACCGGCTTCGTAGTATGCATTTGCCAGCTTTGCAGCTTTCAGCAAGGAGCCGCCCTCAACCAAAAACTTTCTCTGAAACCCATGGGCCTTCACGCTGCAACTCTTCTTGTTCACTCTGATGTTGGCATAGTCTTTCGCAATCTGCTCCAAAGGGGACAGCTCCTAGCTCTCCAAAGTGAAACACTGTTTGTCACACTACCGCCTATGTCATCCTACATTATTACTGAACCGTCTTTGAACTTGAGCGCCCTCTCCTTGCCCTTCTCAGCAGACAATTCTTGTTTTGGTTCATCCTCGACTTTGTCTTGCGCATGCTTGCCAGCCTTCTTTTCCACGAGCTGCTCCAGAGTAGCATGTGTCAGCGAGTCTTTCAGCAAGCGATCCATCATGCCTTCCGACTGCCCAGATAGACCCCGCTGCTTGCATTTTGCTTTCAGCTCCGTCCTTAGCGGTGTGTGTACATATGAACATATTGTACAAAGTGCGTACATACATATATATATATATTATGCATATTTTGATATACATATATATTATGCATATATACGGACATATCTTTGCTATAAGCACTGCTATGCCCCGTAAGGCCATGACCTAGGCCATGTGTGCACACCAAGAATCTGAGAGAGTAATTGCAAGTTGGATTGCTCACGCTGCGCATATGCTTCAAAAAGATCAGCCATCATAGCACTCAACTGAAGTGTGTCTGTATTGGCCGGAACAGGGAAATCAATCGAGAAACCGTGCTTGGAAAATACCGCGCCAGCTTCATTGATAGTCAACATTGGAAATTGTTCCTTCACCTGCAATGGAGAAGCTCTCAATCACTCGTATATATACAGTACAGCCAGCAGTTTTCGGAAAAAACACATATATATATATATCACAAAGCTGCTGACATAGGAACACGTGCATCAAATCCCTTCACCAAAGATGCCTGATCAATATCGCCTCCAATGGTCAGTGTTTTGTTGGGCCACCAAACAAACCTGAAATGGGATGCGGCGTTGCCACTGCCATCTGTGCAGCATTCCTCACTTGGCCATACATCCCAAGTCAGGTGTCACTTGTATATCACAAAATCTCTGAACATGAGAAAAAGTTATATAAGCATGTTTATTCAAGATTCATTGGACATCCTGAGTTGTATCTCCGCGTTTGCTGGTCCAAAACATTGAATCACATCCCCGGACGACCCTTCCACGAGGAGCTTAGCGCCAAGAAAATCCAGGACCTCTTGGAGATCAGACTCTGGTGGAGACTCGCTCTCTCTGAACCTTCTCCAAATGCCCCACCATGTTTGCGATATCCTTAGATCAAGTTGGATTGTGAGTGAAACGAAGAGAGACCTGGTTGCAAAACCACATGACACTCCTCATGACATAGGCCCAGGGGACACTTTCTGGACATCTATATATATATAAATATATACTACTCACAGCCATGCATCTCAGCACTTTCATGATGCAACTGTCTGTGCACAAGCGACCCCACAAATCGAAAGACCGCGCGCTGCTCAACCTTGATGCGGCCCACGGAGGGAAACCCTCCTGCACTTCTTGTTTCAGCAGCCCAAGTAGCTCTGGTGCGTTCACTGGCAAAACACAAGTAAAGAGCACTCCAGAAGCATCGGCCATCAGCCATTGGATTGATGATAGTCTTCATGTCCTGCCGCAAGTACATATGACTTAGGCCTTAGGCATAAGTGAGACCTCTGAAACAAATATTATATATATATAAGTGATAAAGATTTTGATGGTAATGATACAACTCTCAGCCGCTTTGCGCCTCGGCTAAGTTTGCAGCTGGAGAAGCTCCTCCCATGGCCTGCCAATCTGACATCTCTTAGGCCCATCGGAGCTATGCAGACCTCAAACACATATGTATATACATATATATGGTCCAAATCGGGATCCAATATGTGTGTATATGTATATTTGTATTTCTCTATCTCCAAAAATGCACATCTTCAAGAAAGGCATGAACCAATTGGGCAAAGGAGTTGTGCCTCTGCCGTTGCCGCATCTGCCAGGTTTGCTGGTGCAGAAGTTCTTCCGTTGACCTCCCACACGTGCGCATGACTTAGGCATCTGGGGTTTGTGGAGATCCCTGAATTGAAAAGGCAAAACAAAGATTGCTGGCTGACTTAGTGGACATGTTTGAGCAAAATTTCAATTCTGAAGTGAGGAGAATGACCTGTGCCTGATTTCTTGATACCGTTCCTGATTTCAGCACACTCTATCCAATCTGTATATATTTGTAGTAGAACTGACTACAAAAGAAAGTATATATATATACATTAAAAATTGAGCAGAAGTGAATGAGCTGAAGGCAGGATCGTGTGCGCTTCTTTTTTCAGCCTGATGACATAGGACTTGTCGTGCATCAATGGATTCCTAATTGTACTCTTTGACAGATCTGAAACATCAAACCCTAAGCCATGCAGACTTGGCATTGTTTATACCTAATGCATTGGAACCCAAAGCCGTTTTGGCAGGCATGATCCAAATGCACGATTCCGCCTGGTCTGTCGACCCAGACATATGGAAATAAAGCCTTTGGTTCATTTGCCCCTTCAGGATGCACGACTCCACAGCGGGTGCACCACGGACTCTTCAGGATGCGCTCGGTCTTGCATAGCCGTGGACATTTCGCAGTGGTGTGATATCGCTTTCCAAAAGGGGTGACGATCACTGTGAGGTTCATTGGACTTGCATTCATCACCCTCGAGCCCCTCCTTTCGCGAAGGCTAAGTTCTGGTTCATCATTGTCACCCATGACGTCTTCTGGGCTTGGCTTTGAGGCATGCTCCAAGGTCGACCTCTCAGGACTCAAAAGCTCCTCATTTGAAGCTGATCTTCTAGGCTCATGTTCCGTTCTTGGATCTTCGAAGCATTCTCCATCCTCCATCCTCCATGCCTTAACCATCTCCACAATCAACCACGTCAGAAGGATGACGACCACAGTGTAGAAGGTCAGTATGATCTTGAGCTCGAACCAACCGTTTTCCTCATCTTGATTTCCTTCAGACCCTTTTGATGTTTCGTTTCCAAGGTGGATCATTGTGAAGGGTCCGTTTTGAGCCTTCAACCAACAGGTCTCGACGCGGCTTCCTTTCTGCTGAACTTTGAGCCTTCAAAAAAACATAACATATATATATATGGAGCTAAAAACTCTATATCTGATGACATAGGTGTTGTGGTACATCAGTGCATTCCTGATGACACATTGTGGCAGAATCTGATACATCACTGTGACATGTGTGCCTGTGTTGGTGTGTAGACTGAACAAAGATGCAACCCTCGACCATTTATTGTTGTGCCTCTGCCGCATCTGCTGCTTCAGGAGATCCTCGACTCTCCTGCCACAGTACCACTATGCACCACAAACATGAGTTAGGCACTTGTGTATTTGGAGCCGCCAAAAACACATGCGTATGCCGCATCAAAATGCCATAGCTTTACATAATCACATAATCACGAAATCATACATACATGCAATATGCTCACAAGGTCTAAACAAACATGAGTGAGCTGAAGCGGGATCAACATCAAAAGCGGGATCAACACCAACGCGTTTGCTCGCATGCTTGTTTGTTGTGCTTCTTTCAACCTGCTGACATAGGTGTTGTGGTATGTCAGTGCATTCCTCGCCTCTGCCGGATCTGTCACACTTGCAGTTGGACAAGCTTCTCCCATGGCCTGCCAATCTGACATGACTTAGGCCCATCGGAGCTATGCAGACCTCAAACACATATGTATATATAGATATGGTCCAAATCGCTCAATTGGGATCCAACATGTGTGTATATGTATACTTGCATTTCTCTATCTCCAAAAATACACATCTTCAAGAAAGGAATGACACATAATGAAACAATCCCTTTAAATAGAACGCTATACCATGCTATACACCTCAACTAAGCAGCAATCAGTTTGGTCAAACAGCTAGATTGACTTGTGGGGTTGTCACCTAGATCTGGGCGTGTAGTTGATTTCTAGTCAGCATACTGCAATGCACCGAGTGGACTACGGATTACACAGCCAGGACCTGAGCAAGCTTTGGTGAGAACTGCGAGAACCAAGTGACACAAGCTGATGCCCTGATGCACTGGCAGCCTTTGGAACAGTTGAAGTGTCTAACTTGCTACAATGGGGGCCGACTTACAGCAACAACAACTTGTGTTTGTTCTTTTTATGCTGGGCCGGGCCCGGCCTTGGGGTAGTCTGCGCGCTGAAGGGCATACCTTGCGAGTCGTCGAAGTCAACCACGGCTTTAGACCACAATGTGCTGCTGTGCAGGTTCAACTGTACATGCTCTGCTCGTCTTCTAAGCAAATGATAGCAACTGTGCTCACATGCCTCATTTGCCCTCTTATGTTCACCTGGGGTTCTGTGGAGAGCCCGAACTTGGAAGTGTAACAACGGCCAAGCCAAGTTGCACAGCATTTTTGGCGCCCTTGCCGATGTCCCGAGAGCGCTTGATGACCTGCCAAACCAATGTCAGCATCGAACACCAGTCTATGGCCATCGCCATAGCCACACAATTCAATATACAGTATACATAGCATCATAGTAAAGAAAATCCACACCTGCTCTCGCATGTCGGTGAAATTGTCGTATCGCTCCTCATGCCAGTCAAAAACATTGGCGCAAAAAAGTGGTGTGATGTGGTATGACAAGCACCGTCAAGCACATGAAAACATATCACTATATCTCCTTCAAATCAGCCCAGCCTGCCTTGATGCTGTTCAACAGGCCAAGGTCCACTGCCTTGACAAGTGCTTCTCCGTCAGGTTCTGCAGACCTTCAGGTCAATGAGCAAATACGATGTGCCGCTATGTCGAAAGAATCAGCTGGGACCTGCTTGCAGTTGACTTTGACATGTCGAAACGACCCATACCCCCAACTCGTACGTCGTAGGACTACATGCCCCCTGCGGCCAAAACCCCTTTCAATGCAACTTGAGAGCCTTGTCCGCTTGGGTGCCTGAGGCGCTGTGCTTGATTTGCGCAGCCATCAACGTAACTCCTTCTTGGCCTAAAATATGTTCGTCTAGCGTCTACCTATTGCGTGATACTGTTCTCTCTTCCACCTCTCTCTCTCTCGACTTCACTCCGCCGCACCTCAGCAGGCCCTGAAGCTGCACCTGAAGCTGCTTGTGAAGTAGCACACTGCCAATGCGGCAACGGTGTCCCGACCAAGGTGCTCCCTACCATACCTGTGTCTCTCTCTATCTTTTTCTGTCTCCATTGCCCTCTCGAGTGAATTCAACGCGGGACTGAACAAGGCAAGTTTGTGGCCAGGCACGGAGCCCATCATGCCATCAACCATAGCTGCATAGCAAACACATGAAACACCTACGATACCTATATGGATATAGGACCTGTTCCATCCATAATTAATGTAGCATATATTATATGTTGTTGTTATGCATATATATATAATGTATATGCATATGTATACATATATATAATATACGTACGTATATATTGTAATTGTGTTATGTACATTTGTTATATATAATATATAAGACTCTACCTACGGTCACGTTCCGACCTTCCAGGTCAACCAGTGCTGCGACAATGGCCCCGCAAACCAAGACAGAAAAGCTCTTTGCACTGAAGACAAACGGTCTGCGTGGTGCACGGCGCAAGGTGGAAATATCCAAAAACATAATCTGGTTGGGTAACAAACGTGAGGCACGTCAGCTCAGGGTGCAACTGTGTCGTTGCAAAGCAAGGTCAACTTCATAGACGATGGTCTCCAACCTGCAAGTGCAGTGTGCACACGGAAACAAAACAGTAACGACATGTGCAGCTTTGCATCTGTAAACCTCTTTTGACCCACATCTCAGTCTCAAACAATCAAGGATTTCATGGGTTTAGAACTTGTTAAGCTAAAACCCTTTCTGGTGGACCATCTCCTGTTCGGTCAGCCGTGAAAGATAGTGAGGCCAAGCAAATGAGGTGCCAGTCATGGCCCCGACTCACCTGAATCCGCCGTCGGTTTTTCCGTCAAAGAGATGGCCGCAAGGTGGTTACTGCTCAGCAGCACCACATACTGCTTAAGGATGATGGATGCTACCAAAATCCCGTAGCGGGGCTGTTGATTGCCTGGAACATCTTAGTCTGAACAACCTGCTGGGCCTTTACGCAGTGCAGTGATGGGAGACGGATGCAACCACATAGCAGTTACGTGCGGCATAGCAGCTAAAATCTGAACCTTTGTGCAGTCACACATTCAAAGCCTCCCTTTAAAAGGAAAAACCCAAGGTATTGATATGATACGTATTGATAGCGAGGACTGTCCTTAGCGCATAGCTATATAGCTCCAGCAAGAGGAGTTGCTGTGTGGATGCTATGACGTCATGGCAG
>JAOBYK010458455.1:0-14059 GCA_025434845.1 Phenganax subtilis | reverse complement strand
AACAGATCACGACAATTGTGATCTAAAAGTGACGTAACAATCCTTTGAAGTTAGTTGCACTGATGAAGGTCCGGGCTAATGGACCGATAGCTTTGCAATAATAAATATACATGGTGTATACCTCAAACGTATATTGATATTTTTTGTTAGTTATTTATTATATTTTTTATAACATGAATCACTAACCATAAGGTCAACTAACTAAGACTATGGTGGCCTAAAACTGTCATTGATAATTTATGGATATTATTTTCGCAAAACAAAAAAGGAATATCAACTAAATGTAAAATGAAATTAAAAGTAAAACGAAACCTGAACTGAAAATATTTTGAAAATTATTTAAAAACCAACAGTGAAAGTCAACAGCAATGAAAACTGGTTACAAAAGTCAAATTAAAATGAAACTAAAATGTTCATGGCCTATAGCTGTCATAGTGTACCGTCCTGCTTTGCGGCGAACAAAATTACAATTTCCATTTAGAATGAAACGTTAGTTTTTCATTTGGAAACACCCGCGAAGCATGTGATATATGGCGTTGTGTTCTAGAACTAACGCTTGGGAGGAAGATATTGACCTCAAAGAAAGTTTGAAGCGATACGTCAATCAGTTGTATAAGCGGACAGAAATACTCAATTTTATGGAAAGGGACTTTTCTCAGTATACCTGGAGTATGAGTACGTTAGATCGAGGGCTTCGCCATTTCGACATTTTCTATAGCGTCAAAAATGTAGATGTAGAGCAAGTCAAGGAGGCTGTTGCGAAGGAATTACAAGGTCCAGGAAAACTGCTCGGATATAGGGCGATGCAGAAAAAGATACGTGAAGTCCATAAACTCGATGTACCACGAGACCTTGTTTATGCTGTCATGTATGAGTTGGATCCGGAGGGGCTTGAAGGTCGTTCTTTAGGTGCCAAGAAGAGAAAACCCAAAGGCCATTTCACGACTAAAGGACCAAACTTTGTACATTCTGTTAATGGCCACGACAAGTTAATGGGTTACCAGAATCGTACTTACCCATTAGTTGTTTAGGGATGTGTTGATACAGCAAGTCGCAAGTTTTTGTGGCTTCGAATTTGGGTAAGCAATTCTGATCCCATGTTAATTGGAAGGTGGTACTTTGACTATTTACATGAGACAAGGAAGATATCAGTGTTCATTAGGATGGATAGAGGGACGGAAACAGGTGTGATGGCAACAACCCATGCCTTCTTAAGGCGACATCACAATGACATAGATCCTTGTGAAACAATCCAGTATGGATCTTCTACTGCAAATCAAGTAAGTGTACAATACTCACTATGCTAAATTATACCATAAACTTTTGGACGTAAGACTTATAAGAAATGTATAAAAATACAGATTGACCGGTGGTAGAAAGAGCTCCACGAAAGACTTGAAATGTATTTTAAGAACCAGCTAAGATGGTTAAAAGACAATGGCCATTATGATCCAAACGATGACATTCACAGGTTTGTGCAAACTATGCCTTCACGTAATTTTACCAATATAAGCTATGATATTATTATAGCTCATATCAGTATGACATTTATCTATTTTCGCCTTCATATTGATAATAGAAGGTGCAGGAGCATAGATAGGTAAAAAATTTACTTCTGAGAATAGTGGAGTGTAGTATGACATGCAACTGAGAGGGATACAGAAAGTTCAACTTCTTGTATATTATCAGGGGCAACGCTAGGAATTCTAACAAGGAATCCTAATGAGGGGGTTAGTAATGTCCACGACAGAGTTGCTAAGCAACATGTTGTTTTTTCCCAAACAGACTAGACGGTTTGGAAGCATGCTCCCCCTAGAAAATTTTAGAAGTCTGAGTTTCTGGAATACCATTTCCTGCAGTTTGTGGATAACTTTCCACTAGATCAAATTTGGTTGTTTTCCTTAATGAACTAGCTACCACCTTTGTCTTAGAACTTCACATCAGGGGGCTGTAGAACTCAACCCCCCCCCCCCCATTCTTAGTGCCATCACTGTATATTATTATCTGCATGACAAGGGATATGTGAATGCAATCAGTGAATTAAATATGAATATTATTTTGTTCACTATAGAATGCTTCTTGCATACATAATGATTCCAGTTATGAAGAGAGAACTCAATATTTTTAAAGATAGTATTTGGAATAGTCATCGGATTAGGGCTCAAAAGGACACGTGCTTGCCAGTCGGGATACCTAACCACATATATGCATTTCCTCAAGAATATGAGCTGGAGGAATGTGGTGAGTTTAAAAGCGAGTATTCTTCAAAGCATCATTATTACTGCAGCGCGTGCGTAGCAGCGCCAGCAGTTTAAAAATGGCCCTTGTGTTTTACTTTTTGTTTTTGTTTTTGGGTGTCACAAACGTGTCAATTTCCGGCTCGCGCCAGAAAAAGCCTAGCGCTAGCTTCTCTATGGGTGCAAAGAGCAATTGTGTAACGTATTGACAAGTGAATATCACGTTCTGGTTGAATTTGATTGCGTAATATGAAATCACTATTATCGAAGTAACTGAAGTAAACGAATCAAGAAGTTTCGCCGTAGGGCAAAGTTTTGAAGACAAAATTTAGTATTTATTTACTAAGACATTTTCAAGTCAAGTTCTATTCTGGTAAGAGTATAATTTTTCAAACGTAGACTGTAGGGGTTTTGCTTATTATAGTTATTTATAGATAAGTGTTAGCGCTTGCGTTTGAAACGATCAGTTGAAGCCTCAAAAGTGGTCTGCTGTTTTTCGAAAACCATAAACCGTTTCTGTATTGTTTTGTTCTAGTTTGAGATCTTCAGAAAATGAAAATTTTTGAAGTTTAAACAGAATCTCGCCTGAAGTTATACCCGTAAAGTAAGACTATACGGTCTTGTAAAGTTTGTACAAATTATATTTATACTGCATTGGCGCAAGCTAAACAATACTCATCTCAGCCGGGAATGGGAGTTAAATCCTCTTCCGTCGTAGAAAAGTGTATAAATTGTACAAACTTTGCATCTCCGCAATATCGTTATTTTATGATATATTGCCCCAAACTTTGCACTTTTACTAATTATAATAGGCAGTTTCCATCTGTGGTTAAGTTACATACACAGTAAGTTACATATTTTGCTATTTTTTAGGTTTGCTACTTGACGGTTCGCTGGGGGAATTATTGTGTCGGGATTTGTCTGGACAGTCAGGGTTATGAATGCCAAGTTACATAGAGTGAATGTCAAACTTCCAAATATAAGCACAACTATGAATACAATTATGAATGCAAAAGTTTCAGCTATGGATGCCAGTCTAATCTTATTAACATGAATATCAAAGTTAAAAATAATATGAATGCCAAAATAATAAACATGAATTCGTATTTGAATGCCATAGCTGATATCAGTTGCGGTAATATTTGTACGATTAAATCTTTTGATACTCGAGAAGATCAGCTACGTGTACGTAAGCTTACGATCACGTTATTTGAAATTTGTATTCAATAAAAGTCAATTATTCGTGACTGAAAAGAAACAATGCAGTTGTTGCATAAGTCGACATCGTGAATCCACTCAATTCACAAAGACATCAATGCGCTCACCTCGTACCCAGGGCTCCTATAGTCAACATTTGCGCCGCACTTAACGCCAGAGCTGGCGTCTTGTTTGCATTAATGTTCAAAGGAGATTTTGATGAATTTGTTTTAACTTTTTGCAACCCTACCGCCTACAGAAGAACAATTGCGTGAAGTTGGTGAGCAGTGGAGTACTGACTGTTAATGATGATTTTCTTGAGCCACAATTCCGTGCAGAATGTGAGCGATTAATGCCTGATGTGGCTGACATTGAGCCCAAAGATTGTCAAGCAGCATACATGTTCTTGAAAGAAAACTTTAACTCTTAAATGTATCATTATAAAAGTTTATAACACTTTGGGACTATATAACAGTAGTTTAACTAATTTTCAATGTTTGCCTATTATGATGTTTTCAGATTATATTTCTTGAAATAACAAAAACCATATACCCAATGCCCAACAAAACAACAAGATCCAGAAGAACATAGGGACTTGTCATTAATTAAAGGAAAACAGCATGAGACCTCCATGATGGAGGGAAATCAAAAAGTGTTTGTAACTTTGGGGACGGTTGGGAAAAATTGAGAATAGTATATTTCATTTGCACCAGCCTTTCCCTTCTTTAATTAATGACTTGTCCCTTGCAATAATAGTTTTTAGGTTTAAAATAATTCAAAACTTCTTTAAACCAAGTAGGGCACAGATATCTTTGCAAACATGGTTATCAAGAAAGTTGTTTATAGCAAGGGTTGACAAGTTTCCAGTTTAGAAGAGAATCTCGTCTTCATCTTTCAATTCCTTTGATGCAATATCAGGGTCAAAAAGCAAGAACCCACTGCCCTGCAAATCCACAACCATCAGCTGTTCGTTGGAACGCTTATATGAAAAATGAGTGAGGCTCTCACATTTATCCCGTACTGTTGATTCATCACCACATAGAATGTCAGTATTATTCATGTACTTGACAAAAACACCCTCAATAAACTCTTTTATAGTAACCCAGGTACCATCCTCCATTTTCCCCAGGAAAACCTTGTCGAATCTCAGCGTTTGCCCATACAATTCAGTAACCTCTTCTTTTTGAAGGTGTTGTTGGAGCTGTAATACAAAATTGTTTGAAAGCATATGCATTTGAGCAGTTTTCCTTGTATGCTGTTCTAAAGTTTGGCCCTCCCTGTGATAGTGTCATTCGCAGACTTTAGATTCTTCTTTAAAACCCAGGTACGATTTTAAACCAGTGCACTCTGCTTTTCGCTTTATACGCCTCTCGAAAGCCTCCCTCGGCGAATGGCTCATGTTCAATGGAAAATTCAACCGCCTTTGAACTTCGTGACCAGGCCATTTCATCCAGCTCAAACGTAAACAATTCTATCGTTTGGGTACTCGTCTTGTCGGTAATAACTTTTCCAAACTTCATCATTTCAAGTACTGATAAACTTTTCGGGTAAGACTTACTTGCACTTTGCGGGCTCGTACATGGCACAGACTTCACACTTTTAGAACATGTGCTCGACTCCAGCTTTCATTTTTTGTTAGGCGGTCTACAGACTCTCTTGACGTTGATGTCCTGCTTTTCTTCCTGGATAAACCGTATGTGAATCACGCGAAGCTCAGGAATGTGATCGACAGAAGTACAAGAAAGGCCTTGTTCACCTGCTAATATATCACAAACCGTGTTGTCGCCGATCGTCAACGCGAAATGTTTCACACATGCTTCCTTGATATTGCTGACACTCACTTCATCATATTCATATGGGACAAATTCCCTCGCCCCTATTCCCAAGTATTTTTGTGCTTTACCGGAAACTTCCGCACTGAACCTCTGGACAATTATATCTTCCTTCTTTAGAACGTCATTCGAAGGAGTTTTTTTCTTGCCACCTGTCCGTTTATTCGCGATTGCTTGCTTATACTTTTTCCAAGCTTCGGCCATGTTGGCCTTTAACCTGACCACCCACCAGTCATAAACTTCGCGGGTGTTTCCATTTAAAAAACTAACGTTTCATTCTAAGTGGAAATTATAATTTTGTTCGCCGCAAAGCATGACGGTTAACTATGACAGCTATAGGCCATGAACATTTTAGTTTCAGTTTAATTTGACTTTTGAAACCAGTTTTTATTGCTCTTGACTTGCACTTTGGTTTTTAAATAATTTCAAAATATTTTCAGTTCATGTTTCGTTTTACTTTTAATTTCATTTTACTTTTAGTTGGTATTTCTTTTTTGTTTTGGAAAAATAATATCCATAAATTATCAATGACAGTTTTAGGCCACCATAGAGGACCCTAACACCTTCCCCCCTGAGGATGCCATGCCTCTCCCTAAACACCCCCCCCCCCTTTGACGTTTGCAAGGAAGGATTTTGACTAACGTTTGAAAAATCCTAGATCTGCCCCCGTTCAAATGTTAGATATTAGATAAGATCACAGTTAACGGAAATGAGATGGTTAGGATAGTGTACCACGTGACAAAATATGTTATTGTCCAGTTTTTACTTTCTTCACGTGACCAATAAGCGGTATCAGACACGATAAGCTCCTATTACATTCATAGGCGGGTTCACTGAACTTTTTCGGAAAGTACTATATTTCTTCCTTGTTTCGCTACCGTAGTAATTTTTTCATTTCTTGGGACGAGTATCGTGGTTATGGGTGGCGGTAACTGCGCCTTTTTTGGCTGCCCGACTAGCGGAAAGCATAATTTTTTGCTATTTCGGATTCCTCGTGTGTCTGTTTCTGATAGCAATCATACCAAGCAACTCAAACGAACAGCCCGCTAAGAATGGCTTCGTTCAATATTAAGAACTCGAGAAATGACAACAGAACTAAAGAAGAGAATAGAGGCAAACAATATTTTTTTGTGAACGGCATTTTAAGGCACAATGTATCATAGCTGGTAAGCGTACTTATAGTCTATTATTTACTTATCTGTAGTTTGTCTGTAAAAAATTAGCATAAACGTGCGCTGTTCATGAGTATTTTATGTTCTAAATAACATAAAATTTATTTGCATATCATAGGAATAAGAAAGACGTTGGTTACAGGCAGTGTTCCAACCGAAAACTTGCCAACAAAAAGTCACGAAACCCCATTACGAGAACGCCGGCAGCTTGTGAAGCAAGTTGATCCGACTGGTGAAACGCGGCCGTCGACATCTTCTCACGGTGACACTGCCAGTAAGTCTCAGTATTCGGATATTGATGATTTCAGTCGGCATCTTGGCAAAATATATATCAAGCCATGGGAAATTGACAAACGTGATAAATCTGACGGGGAAATTCGGATCATACTTGACGACAAAATTCATAGTGTTCCAAAATACACTGTTGTTGTGAGTCCCAACCTGGAGTTTACTGTATTTTCCTTCAACTGGCCTTTTCCTGACAACCATAACATTTATAAGGAACATAGACGTTCAGTAACGTACTTGGATATAGCTAAACTTTTGAAACAGTTGGAAAATTTTGGATTTTGCAAG
The DNA here is from genome assembly GCA_025434845.1 of Phenganax subtilis. NCBI lineage: Eukaryota > Metazoa > Cnidaria > Anthozoa > Malacalcyonacea > Clavulariidae > Phenganax > Phenganax subtilis. The sequence goes on along the minus strand of JAOBYK010458455.1, from coordinate 7,045 downwards.
GGATTGTCAAAGGAGGATGAAATCATGTTTGCAGCAACTGCCCCAACTGGTAACCCAGATCCGAACCCCACTACCATTATACGTCACACTGTCCCAAAAGCTATCCAAATTGAAGAGCCTCACTTTCAAGTGAATCTCTATTACAGGTCAGTCGCTTGTGACATTGTCAATAGTGACAAATCAAAAGAAATTTGCAAGCCCTGTGCAAGTGCCTTTAGCTCAGTTAAAAAAGCTCAAAGAAAAAAAGCAAAGCCTCTGCAACACCAGCTAAGCCAAAAGCTTCCCTTACTGCATGTGGACCAGAGAAATTGCGAGCCACTGTGATATCAACAAGAATGCAGGTTAAAGATCTTGAGGATCGCTTGCAAGAACTACAGATGAAAATTAAACAGCAAGGAATTGGAATCAGTGAAAGCTTAGAGAAGGATATTCTTGTGATTATGAGTGGGCAATATCTAGAAGCGACATCTCACATGAAGTTTTTTTGGCAGGAACAAATGAAGTTGTTGCAAACAGCCAAGATGGGTAGAAGGTACCATCCCCAAATCATTCGTTTTGCCCTTTCCCTCAACGGAAAATCTCCATCATTCTATCGAGAGTTACAAGAAAGTGGCGTGCTTTTTCTTCCTAGTGAGCGAGTTCTCCGGGACTATAAGAATTACTTTATGCCGAAAGCTGGCATTAGCAAAGAAAATGTGGAAAGCTTGCATGCGAAGACCTCATCTTTCACTTCTGTTCAAAGTTATGTGGCAGTTGTGATGGATGAGATGAAGATACAGTCAAACCTTGTGTTTGATAATTTCTCTGGTGATCTTGTTGGATTTATCGATTTGGGTAACCCCATGACCACCTTTGCTAATCTCACAGACGAGGATCCTATCGCCACTCATGCCTTAGCATTTCTTGTGAGGGGATTATGCACTGATTTGAAACACATCCTTGCATATTTCTTCACAGGAAATCTTACATCATTCCAGTTAATGCCCCTCTTCTGGAGAACTGTGGGTGTTTTGGAGGTGTCCTTAAATCTATATGTGTGTGCTGCTGTGAATGATGGTGCTTCCCCAAATCGAAAGTTCTTCTGTTTGCATTCTCAACTAGCTAAAGGAGTGGATTGCAATGTTGCGTTCAAAGTCCAATATGTTTTTGCACCATCACGATTTATTTTCTTTTTTCCTGACTCCCCACATCTTATGAAGACAGCCTGTAACTGTCTTTACAGTTCTGGATTTGGCAGCCATAGTCGCTTGATGTGGAATGATCGGCAGTATTTGGTGTTCCAGCACATCTCAGACCTCTTCCACAGCGATCAAAAATTTGCTCTTCATACCCTCCCTAAGCTGACCTTGGATCACATTGCACTAACCCCCTATAGCAAAATGAAAGTCAAGTTAGCAGTCCAAGTCCTTAGCAAGTTAGTGGCTATTGCACTACGAGAAAACAGAAGAGATGATGTTGCAGGTACAGCTGATTTCTGTGACATGATGAATGGATTCTTTGACTGTATAAATGTGAGGTCACTGACTGAGCATGTAAAGAAAAATAAGTCATTGATCATGCCATACGAATCTCCAGATGATGAGCGTTTGGGATGGTTAAAAGGTGTTTTCCTGGAGTACTTAGAAAGCTAGAGACAGAGCACTTTAGAGAGAGAAGGGAATTACACCACTGATGACAGGAACCGAATGTTTCTATCTTCCCAAACCTATGAAGGCCTCAAGATCACAGTAAACTCTGATGTTGAAATCATTAAATTTCTCCTGGATAACGGATTTAAATACGCTCTCACTGAGAGATTCATGCAAGATGTCTTGGACGACTATTTTGGGCACCGAAATGAGAAAGGGAGGAGGTCAGATGATCTAACTGCTCAGCAGTTTGGATATAATGACCTCACAATTGCAAGTCAACGAGACATTGCTCCAGTAATGCGAGGTAATGTTGGTGGGCGATACGAAAAAACAAAATGGTACAAGGTCAGTGAAGAGCCACTTGCAAAACGAAAAAGAAAGTAACTTAACATTGGGGGGAAAAATTAAAATATTATAGGTAACTTTTGCATGGAATGTCATTATACTATTGAAGGTAATTTTTTGAATTTTATAAGCAAACATGTTTCAGCATACATATGAAGATGGCATATGTATGCTCTTGTGGTATGCTTAAACATGTTTGCTTATAGAATTTGAAGTTGCCGTTTATTTAAAAGGATTATTGAAGGCATTTTTTAAAGGCAATTAAAAGGCTATTATTATATAAAGGCTTCTGTCTATTAAGAACATGCAGAGGTACATAAACAAAAATTTAACCAATGGTTGGCACTAACCAGGCTTTGAACAATCGTACCCTAAACAATTTCATCACTCTGTGCACTTTCTATCAAAAAAATTGTCTTGATATTAATTTTAAGCATTGTAGCCAACTAAAATTACTTTCTGTTTGTAGATAATGGTTAGATAATATAAACAATGAGCACAGAATGATTTGGTTTCTATTTAACTTTTTGCTTCATATAAAAAAAGCGAACAAATAATTGTTTTTTTTTCAATTGTTTTAACTACGTTTCAAATCGTTTCGTAATGACTTATTCTTTGTCTGTTTTTCCTTGATTTTATATTTAGTAATATAATCCCAAGCATATGAAGATGAACAACCCGTAAATACAACTTAATAATATTTTCCAAACACAGCTTTTGTATAGTATTTGTTTCATCCGTACCTGATTCCAAGACAATGTTTTCCCATAGTGACTTCACGACCGGAGATTTTAATGTTAATTCGAAGATGATTTCGGTAGGTATATCTTGCAACACGGGTTCTTCCTCGGTAACTATTTTACGAAAACAAATCTCGGCTTCCTGGACAATCCCCATCAGGTGATCGCTTGGAGTTATGAGCCCACCTCTGCTAGGCGCTTTGATAAAACTATTGTTTGTTCCCGTGGATTTTAGGGACTGAAGTAGTTCTTGTAATCCCTCGTCACGTTTGCCTATTCGAGCCTTTTGATGAAGTTTCGATACGATATACCCAGCCACATAAAAGAGAGGACCTCGTTCTGAGGGATCAATTTTTATGTCTTTCACGGCCATATTAGGTTTTCTTTTGGCCAGTTGACGCTCTTGGCAAACCTTAAAACGTCCAACTAAATGATCTGGTAAATTTATCATTATTATGCTGGCAGCGTTCGAGTTAGAACAGTTCAAATATTTCCTGGCATTAGGCAGCAAACCATAGAATTCTTCAAGTAATTTGTCCCGATTCTTCCTGCGGCAGAATTTACTGTACAATGGTATCACATCGTCGAATAAAGCTTGGCTACAAGACGCACTCTTGATATCGTTGTTTATTTCTGATCCATATAAATTTTCTTCAATCAAACCCGTTTTAATTGTTTCTATAATCCCAGCGAGAGTGTCCAGTGTCATATCCGATTCAGTCGAAGAAAGCAATTCAGTAGATGTTTCACGATGCTTTCCATTAGTGTGCCTGGTCAAACCACCTTTCGATTTACAAATCTTGTCGCAACCCGGGCAAGAAAATGATTTTTCCCCTTCAATTTCTATCATAGCTTCAAGAAACTCGGCATCAATTTCATCGGCTTCTGGTTCTAATATCGAAAGTGATACATTTAAGTTAAATACATTATCCTTCAGCTCGTCTGCAAACCCTTTCAACTTCAACTCCTCTTCGCTAAAACTTTTAATTTCTCCTAGCTCAGGACTTTTCACTGAAATGCCTTGAACATCACCAATACCTAACTCGTGTTCGTCTTCCATCTCGCTTTTTCTATGCTTTTGCTGGTCGCGTCAAAGAGGAAATACTTTACAATTTCAAATATGTATCAAATTTCACGCCATTATCACCTTCGCAGCTTGATACCGCTTATTGATCACGTGACAAAAAATAAAACTTGTTTCCGACATATTTTCCTAACCCCTTTGAAGTTTGCTGGCTATCCTAACCACCTCATTTCCATTAACTGTGATAAGATTTTCTTAAAGTCCTGTAATAGTGTTTCTATGAATAAATATGATTAACTAGAAAGGCAACACAAGTAAAAAGTTAACTGACTCTAAATCACTATATGCGTTGAATACAGAAACTCAGTCGTTGTGCACCATGTGAAAGACAAACCTGCAGCAACCTTCCGCAACGAAATTTGACCTCTTGCGTAGCTGGCACGAGAGAAAAATTGAACGTGTCATCTGGCCTTTAAGCACTCTCTGTCACATTGCATTTCATCAATGGAAAGCGACACATTCTGCAGCTGCTGCTCCGAGTATTGAAAGCTTGATAACATGTATCGTTTTGAACTAGATTGTTTTAACGCCTTTTTTGTCTTCTACTGGGAGTTGTGCGCGGCTGTTTGCGCCCAATTTCAGAGGTGTTTCGCCTTTTTCACCAAGACTGGAAATTGATTGAAAGAAAAGAAGTTGAGTACATTTACAAGTAAGCGTTTAAATAAGTCGCAATCTCGAGTTGTTTCCATCAAACTATCACCAAACTGAGATCCAGGTGCGTGTGACGCCCTGTTTATCTATATATCCTAACAAAAAATGGTAGTCTGCACGTGGAGATGTATATTCAACACAACAATTAAGTGCAGGCTTTTCGTTGCTCTCACCCATCCTGTGTCATGCTAATAAACATTTAAGAAGTACAATGTGTTTTCTAGGTCTTGATGTTCTGTAAGCTTCTGAGAGCAGATATTTGTGCATTTTACAATTGTGTTTGTTTTCGTGTACATCTTCTAGAAGGTTGCTGGTGAAAGATCGTCTGGATAAGGATGAAAACTTAAGCGAATGTGAAAAAGACGTAGGTAGCTTCTTTAGTTATTAAAGAGTATGGGAACGTTGTACAGTGCCGCAGTAAGGTAATGTAAATGTTTTTACACAAAACATTTTTTAATTCTTCATTTTTCATTATTCTATTTATGCCCGTATTTGGAGTAAACGAGGCCAATCTACGTCACGAGTCAGCATATGCTACTCTTCAATATTTACCGCTGTTGGATCATCGTACGATTCTTGTTGCTTTGTTTCATGATGACTGGGAAGTATCCGGAAAGAAGTGTCCCCCATAGTAATCTTTTCAGTAGGCCAAAACCCACATCGCGTTTAATAGGTTATCTGATATTTGCAATGTTAGCTCCTTGTCAATTCGTTTTCGTATCAACACTAAAAATTTAATGTCCAAATTATGGATATTAACGTCCTTTTACTTCATCGGCTCACGGACGCTTCTATTGCCTTGGGTGGGCATTACACTTGTTTCATGATTAGCTGATATGTTGCATGATTTTTTACAGATGGGACGTGGCTTTGACAGGATGTGAAAAAAATTTTACCTCACGATTGAAAGAGGACATAATTGTTGGGACACCATGTGCAATGGGTACGATGCCGGTTGCCAGTCCTCGCGCTGTTTTTCATATTTTTGCAATGCATTGTGGTATCGCTAAGGGGTAAACATTGCAAGTTTTTAGAAAGAATGTGGCTCGTGGTGAACATGGTGCAGTTTATGGCGTTTCAAATGATCGTCCAATCCCAAAAAGACAATTTATCAAACCTCATGTTGGTATTCTTAGATTTTACCCTCCAAAAACCCAGAAAGATATCTCAAAATAGGAAGGATTACTCAATCGTAAGAACTTCAAAGTGACGTCGTGTCCGAAAGTGTGTTCAAAAGACTTCCAATAATGTTATCGATCAAAGGAATGTCCTAAATCAACCCTTTATCTGAAAGGTTATACAGCTGCTAAAATAAAGAAAACCCGGCCGTAGCGGAAGAAAAGGGAGATGTTGCCTCCTAAGCCTATACGACAGCATCAAAGCAATAATATAGACTCGTCGGATCCCCCATTAAAAGGACAATATCTACAGCCTATAAAATCACTGCTAGATTCGGTCACATCAGAAAAAATTGACAGCGATCCTATTCTAAATGGCATTAAAATAGAACCAGAAGACGATTAATGCGAGATAAATAGCCCTTCATCACAGGATTTTACTGGGTCTGATGTACTAGAATCACTAAAGTATGAAAATGAAACAAAATTTCGTAGAGATTTGTTTGTCAGTCAGGCTACCTGTGATAGAAACTGCTTTAGATATACAGGGGTCTCCAGACCAAAACTTGACTTGGTCTTTGATTTGGTGAAAGAGAAAGCAAAGAGCTTGCGCTATTCGAAAGGATCTGTCGACACACCAGCTTCGAGGAGAGAGAAGAGAGGTGCACCACCAAGGCTTCTGTTACGTTGGGAGGAGTTTGTTCTTACATTAGTAAGAACACGAAAGGGTTTTGATGTGCACTTTCTTGCCGACACTTTTGGAATCAGTGTTAGTCATGTGTCTCGTATTTATAATACTTGGATAACCTTCCTTTCAGAAGAGTTAGAATCCCTTGTTCCATGGCCAAGTCGAAGTGAGATACAAAAGGTGCTACCGAAACGATTCCAGAAATTTCCAAATATCCGAGTAATCATCGACTGTTGTGAATTCTTTATCCAAAAGCCAGTCATTCCCAAAATTCAGAAAACTGCATGGAGTAGTTACAAACATTACAACACAGTAAAGTTGCTGGTTGGCATTACACCTACTGGAGTCATTTCCTTTATTCCTCCGCTTTGGACAGTGAGTACTTCAGACAAAGAGATGGTAAGAAATTCAGGTTTGCTTAATTGTTAAGAAAAAGGCGATTCTGTAATGGCAGACAAAGGCCTTCTGGTCAGGGATTCACTTGCCTTGTCGAAACTCCAACTTATTTCTCCAGCATACTGCAGGGGACCTCGACTTTCCTCCAATGCTGTAACCCACACCCGTTGTGTTGCTGCCTTGAGGTCACATGTTGAACGCTCTTTATTAAGACTTGAACACTTTAGAATTCTATCAGGTGTGATCCCATTGCTACTGAAGATGATGTTGTATCGTATTATCTTCGTTTTGGGCAGCCTTATACAACCTTCAGAAACGGCTTATCAAGTAAGCAACTAGATTCTGAAGAATGGATGAAATTTTAAATTGTGAAGAATTTTTAAATTGTATAT
>JAOBYK010458344.1:0-14059 GCA_025434845.1 Phenganax subtilis | reverse complement strand
GTGCGTTTAGTATAAATTTTGATTGACAGGTTTGCATTCATTCGGGCGAGTTTGAGTGCGTTTAGTATAAATTTTGACTGACAGGTTCACATTCATTCGACCGAGTTTGAGTGCGTTTAGTATAAATTTTGATTGACAGGTTTGCATTCACTCGAGCGAGTTTGAACACGTTTAGTATAAATTTTGATTGACGGGTTTTAGCTCATTTGCATAAAAGGGGGCGTGGTCTAAATGTACCAGAACCCCGCTTTTACCTCTACTTTAGTATACCTAAAACTTTTAGGTACATTTTCATACATACAGTATTTAAGCGAGCAATTTTATTCAACCATCTTAATCTTAATGATGGGCGAATAGTCCGGAAGCTCAATTTCAAATAAAAATTCTTCAAAGTTATTAACTTTTAGGTACTAGAGTCAACATACCAATATAGAAAGTGTAAGGTATCCAGTATTATTTTAACCAGTCTTTGAGACGTTATGTTTTACCATGTGTCTAACTTATGATACCTGCCTATTTTATTATAGTTACCGGGTCTGGATGAGATAATGTAAACTGCAAATATACCAAACTTACACTGACATACGGTATATAGAACCAAAGAAACCATAAATGGCTTTGGACTGTTGAATATTTGTAAACAGTTTGGGTGAAATTTTCCCCACCCAAACCTCAAAGATTCTTTCTTTTTACCAGTGTTTGGGATAAAAGCAATCTTCTCCTTTTCAAATGAATTTTTCTCTTCATCCAGAACTGTGAGACAAAATTGTTTTAAAGGTATTAAAGAAGTTCCATGTCTGCTTATTCACATTAATTCGATGCTACATATCGCTGCGCTTGGATGCGAGACAAATGGTAGACTATAACGAAGTTTCTGATGACTGCACTGAACTTGAAAACTGATCTCCTTGTCTAAAAAGGTGACAAGAAATACCAAAACATCATATCAAATTTATCATTACCACTTTTATTGTCCTTCATCTTTTTGTAATCATGCAATAGGCCTACTCAGATGAACTTTATACCCTATGTGAAAATTTTGCAGTTACAATGCAAATCTAATAAGAGCACATGACTTTTATTAGATAGTTTTCATGAACTCGATAAACAATGATGGATTTTTTATTTATTAATTTAAGAAGCGAATTAATTTGACGAGACTCACTAATCCAGGTTTGCCCAGCTTATATATATGAATACAAAATTGAAAATCAAAAATCATTATAGCTACATAGTGGGATCTCACTAGTGCGAGTCATCCTGGTAAACGGCACTGCCCAGCTCATATGCACGGCCCATAGACTAGATGCAATGATTTGATTGCAAAGATCAAATAACGCGAGTCATGGTGGCCAGCAACGAAGCCCGTTTCGCTTAAAATAGAAATCATATCTATAAATTCCTCGTACAACCCAACTGGAAGACTTTCAACTGAATACTATAATTATGAATCTAACTGTAGGTTTAACACAAAGACTACAAGATATGAAAAAAAGCTTTGAAATTCTGACTTATCAACCGTTTAGCTGAACGAGCTTCGCACAACCGGCACCAGACGTGTCTGGGGCTATTGCGCACTTGACTGACAAGTTCTTCTTTATGAAGAAATAATATTACATGCGTCCACATCATTGGTATAAACTGAAGTGCTTTTTTTGTTCAGAAAGTGCTTTAATAATTAAGAAAAGCTGTTTCTTTACATTTTTCAAATTTATTTTAATCTTGAAAATGTCGTTACGATTAGCACGCACATTTTTATGCCAGGGTGATTCTCTTTACATGGGGCAAACTTTTTTGGTTTGTTCAACACCAAGCTATTTTCCTTGTCAAAGGGAGAACAACAAGCCATTTATTCGGCGGTAGATTAATGCACTACACTAGATTTTTGCAGAGTAATCAAATCGTATATGAACATGATTTGGTACAACTGTACGTCATCGCCGCCATATTGGCAAAAATCGACAGTCATAAATCCAAAGATTTTCCCAGCGAATAAGATTTTTTGTTACGACTGCTATCCACAGCTGCGTTTTTACATTCACATACACGTACGTAAAACTTTAAAGTGTAAAAAATCGTTTTGTACACAGCTACAAAATAGATTGTCTATAGATCACTAGTGTTTTAGGTCTATCTGCTCGACAGTTAGCATTGTACATTTCGTCAAATGTCCCCACATATTTGCTAAGCGCTGCAGAGATGCGTAATTTACAACTAACGTGAAAATATTTGGCCAAGACTAGAAAAGCTGTTTGTTCATGTTTGCAGTTGAATTGAATTATTCAATGTTTGAAATAGAACTAATTTTGTGTCGCCACAGCTTAAATCCTCTTTCATATATCGTAATTCATCGGCGATGTTTTCCGATCCATAGTTATTGACCAGCAAACAGAACATATATTCTAATAGACGACACTAAGAACTTAAAGCATCAATGATCAAAGACAGTAGCCATCGCTGATAAGTTAGAATGAATTGTGATTTACAAAAACCAGCCCTAATGGAGCCTGACATACTTTGAGCATTACAACGCGGCTTAGTCATTATGACGGTTTAATTATAATGACTGCTTGTTGACAAATTAGAATAATTACATAAGTTAACGGCTTGAGCATAAACCCATGCTAAATACCAGTTCTATAGTTTGTTCTATCTTTCTAATCAAAATATCATACTTATTGGTTACAAAACTTTATTATTTGTACCTGAAATCAGCTTTACTGAAATCTTCGCGATCTGCAGCAAGTGGCAGGTAGTACGACTCTTCGCGCTCCACAATGCACCGCCGAATGGTTCGTTATGCTAGAGTGGTTTCGTTCCCAGTTGTCTTTGTATAGACAGGAAAACGCTTGAAAATTACTTATTTCTTCATTGCCATGCATTTTAAAGAGAATCGTTCGAATTTTTTCAAATAGCAAACATTAATATAACCGCTCCCCGCCGAAAATTGTGGAAAATTAGTGCATCTACTACAGAAGTGGAGTGCAAAAAAGCTTAATGAGTGAAGTTTTGTTTTTATGTAAAATATTGTCTATAATAATCTTACTCAAGCTTTGAGTGAACATTCTTTTCCATTTAATCATTGCAGAGTGAAATAAACTCTCGAATTTGCGTAAGTATTACTCAGTAACTTTTACTTAAATTTGAACCTCAGCATTGAGTAAAATTGACTCGCATTCTGTTAATCGAAAATAGAGTAGCATTTGCTCAGAATTTTTTGCAGTGCTGTAGCTGCAACGTGTGTGTAACAATTCGCTGTCCGCCATATTTAGTTTTATTTAATCCGTAAATTTTGGACCTCACAAGTACAGAATGAAGGAGCTGGTCGTTCGAAAATTAGATAGCCCTACTCACAGCATAGTGAATTTTTCAGCGTTCGTAAAATCGGGAAAAAATGTCGAAATTTCTATTTTGGTCAAAGATATAAAGAGTGCAAACTTCAATCTATCAATATTAGTCGTAATTTCATGTTTACTTACAACAATCAATGGAAACTTTTACGAAGGTTATAAAAAATTACTATCCAGTGGACCTTTCGAACAACTGGTCCCAGATGAACTTCTTTCTGGGTGATACGATATAATGGCGAATAGATGGTTTACACTAGGTCTCAAGCTCATAAGTATAAGGCAAAACAAAGTATAGCTATGCCAATAATGACGATCCAATTTTTTCACACCCACTGTTCAGTTTATTTAAGATATTCATATGTATTGAATGTAATCTAGATCCTCAAGTTAAATTCAGCTTGATACTATAATTCTATTGCCATTAATAGCATTGATCGTTATGCTCTACATCTATTGACACATTCACTCACTCAGGGACCCGGCTAGACGAGTTACTCGGCTCGACCAAGATCCTGGCTATTCAATATAATAAGTTGTTTACTCGGCTGACTCGCCTTACGGAGATCTCGGCATTTTCTGCCAAGATCTCGGCTAGGCGAGTAACTTGGTTGATCCATGTAAACACTTTTCGACGAGAAACCAGGCTAGGCCAAAAGTTTGCATACACCTGTCATTATTACCTCATTATTTCCTTCAAAGTGGAAGCCTGATTGGTGTAAACGCCGTGTTACTCGGTTACATGTCAACACAGCGCTTGCTTGTCCAGGCAAAGCGAGTTACTCAGTTAGCCGCGTAACTCGCCTCCATGTGAACAGGCCCTCAGTGAGTTATGCAATGACTGCATTGTACAGTTTGTGATTCTTTTCGCACAACATTTACAATTTTGATTTAAATTTAAAGGATACATCATTAAATAAATGGTAAGATCATTAAGGATACATCATTAAATAAAGGTCAAGATCACAGGTTCAAGCATAGAAATATTAGACAGAATGCGTGCTCCTTATCTCGCTTCAGTCAAACCTTTGTCTTAACAAAATGGCAGATTCAAAAGGGCATTTTCATTCGATCGAGACTCTTGCGAAGAATAATTTCGCGCGGCTTCGGGAATTTTACACGAGGCGAGGCTTTTGCATTTTGTTTGAACATATTTGGTTTGTATTTTGTAAATTGTAAACCGGTTGACAAAACTTACGACTATTTCTAAATTCAAAATGTCGCATTCAAAGGGCACACCATTGAACTAAAAACACCTGGAACGCTACCTCCGCCCGGAAATTTGAAGCGAAATTCATGAAGTTATGCCCAGTCTTTTCATGCAACAGAAAAATGCGGCTTTTTTATGAATTTCGAAAAAATTGAACCAAGATGCACAAAAACATCATTTCAAAAGATGTAAAATGCATATGCCACAATATTTTTACGATTAGAACCTCTTTGAGAACTCTAAAGTTGATTATTTTTAATAACTTCTATAAAATTCAAACTTAATAAACATCTCTATTTTGAAGAAAAACGTAGAGCAAGGAGTAGCTTGCCGTGTGATCATAAGTATTTGTATGGAACTCTATAGATTGCTCATTTGATTTCCGAAATAATTTTTCTGAAAGTGGGAAAAACATGTTTTTCCAAAAGTAAGCTACCAACGACAGTTCAATCCAGTTTTGTCGTGGAATATTTAACAGTACATGACAGGAAATATAAACATTAAAGTTTCTTTCTTCGCATTTTCGCTCTTGTAACGGTCTCGCGAGAATGTCTCGCAACGTGAACACGGGTGTCTGGGGGTAAAACGCGCGCTTCTGGAGGTAAAATTTGGCTTCAACCGATCATAGGCAGCTCCTTATGGTCCTTATGGAGGTAGCATTCCAGGTGTTTTGAGTTCACTTGGGCACACACGGTGAAAGAGTGAAGACATGATTCGTCATCAGCACGCATTCTATGTCTATTATTTCTCTGGGCTTAGGACTCAGCAAATTGTGACACAACTTGCAACAAACGAATTCGTGCGACGGAGAAAGAATGCCTGTTACATCAAAGAACGGGGTCCTGAGAATTAAAAAGTTTAAGAAAGCTATTCGAAAGGGATTTCTTTTCAGTTTTGATGCATAAAGTGATCGATTGATCATCCCCAGAACGGAGAAGCAGGAAAACGGCAGATAAAGGATGCAATTCCAACTGACTATATGCATCATATCTTTGCAAAAGAAAACAATATGCGTGCATGATTCTTTGTATGCTTCGATCTATACTTTAAAGTAATTGTATTTTATAGTTTTAAAAATAAAACTGCTACCTTTTTCCAGTGAGTTGTGTGACTAAGTATTTTGCACACGGCATTACTACAATGTAGTTTCTTTTCCGTTTTGTATCGAGGCTTCTGGGTCTTTTATCAGCTCACAATATTCCTTCTTTTGATCACTTTCTTCTGGCTTGTACAAGTACCACGACAGGAAATAACATGTTGCAGATAAAACTAACAAAAGTGTGCTACACATGAGACATAATACAAAATAAGTACATATATTAACAAAGAGCTAAGCTGAGGATATTTATAGTTGTTTATTGCGTAAGAAACTCAATTTTGATTCGGCTACAGCAGGAAAGAGCATGGTAAATATAATGAAACTGCAAAGTTTCATTGCAAAATGTTGTTAAGTGTGAAAAATTTAACCGGGGGAAAGTCTGTAAATTTTGTATATTTTTTTCTACACGGCCAAAATTGATCATATGTTAGTCACTAGTATGGTTTCGAGGGCAAATTTGGAAAAAAAAATGCACGAGTAAGTTTTTCATTCACTATCAGAAGTCCGAAGGACGAGTGCAGTTTGAAGTCTTTGAAAAACTCGCGAGTGTATGTTTTCCAAATTGAATGAGAAAGCGTACTACTATACTTGTTAATGAAGGCCATTTTTGATTACGGCTGTTTTGCCCGCGGAAGCAGAGCGCACAGTTTTAAGCAAGATCTGTTGTTGATTCGGCATGCCGATTTTACCAGAATTCTTTGGGGTTCTAAATCGTTGGTAAGGACCTTTTGATCTTGTACTCACGAGTTAAAATGACTCCCAGAACACAAACTGCATAACTCAATTTGTCCACATCATAATCAAAGCATCTTCCTTTCACACCGCAAGTATCCTGCCATACTGTACAATAAGAGTCCACGACATGACCAAATATTATTGGACCAGGAAGGAGACCCAGTGTTTTCATAAAAATATACTGAATACCATTTGCAAAGGCACGTTTGTTATCGGGAACACATCTAATAAAGATTAAAAACAAAAATGCCTGTACTTTAAATATGCGAATATTCCTTAACTAATAGTATTAAAATAAAAATCTCAGCATTTTGAGCGATGCTGTTCAAATAGAATTATGACGATTGATGGTGTGTATGATCACAAGTTGCGAACTTCTGTCTATAGTGTCTTAGTTAAGCCTGGTTCTCATCAACTTGCGACTTCTTTACTTGATCATCGAAGCAGCAAATTATTTACCACAGACAAAGGATTTTACCCATTTGTGACCCAGGACAACCAACGTCGCTGATGATCAGCGACATATGAGAACCAGGCTTCAGGGGTGATCAAAAAGTGACAGCAAGTTCCTCTCATTTCTGGTTTTCAAGTGTTGTTCAGTATTTATCGGCGACTCCTACCGTCAGTGATCATTGATGCAAAACTTATTTGTCTGTTGAAATAACTGATTTTCTGCTGCATTTGTCATGTACAATGGATCGGGTAACATCGCCGAAAAATTGCAACAAATTACTACTTATGAAAAACAACAACATTTACCAACAGAATTTAACTGCTATTAAGGGAAATGGCCTTCGATGGCGCTAATGAACTCGCACTTCATCGTAACTTCGATTCACATCAAATAGGTAAACTTTATTGGAATATAAAAAAAGCTGTTTTCACTTTTTGAACAATTTTCTGCGAACCGTATATAATGAAAGTACCAAAACATATCATTTTGAATTTGTGGTATTTTTACGATAATTTTTACAAATAGGGTGTAAACCCAAGGGCAGCGGAAAGAAAGGGGCACCAGGGACGATTCCCCACACTTTTTTGAAAAGACCAAGATGTGCCCCTTTTTTCAGCAAAGATGCCCTTCTTTGAGTAACTAATTAATGTGCATTAAAATATTGTTAAAGGAGTACATCATCTCAATAGAGATTTCTAAGGAGTAAAATGTTAAATTTCAGTTGTAATTAATAATCATACAAAGTACAACCCACATAATCTGGCCATCATCTTACATTATGAAGTTTTTAGCCTTCGTTGGGTGGTAGGATCATAATCCAGAATAATTATGTGAATTAAGTCGTCTTCGCAGAAGTCCAACCATTAGGGTAATTAATTTTTGAACTATTACTACTGATTTATTACTAAATGAGAAAGTGCCCTATTTTGCTAGTGCCCCCCTCCCCCACGCAGCCCTTGTGTAGACCAAAACGTACTTTTCTACGACCGACCACTGAGACGAGTTAGGCTTTGCAGTTTGTGGTCAACATTCCTATTTTCAGATCGTGCTGTACCTTACTTTCGAAATAAGTAGGATGAATATCTTACCTTAATACGACAGTTTTATCAGGTACCATCTTAATGAATTGCACGACAATGTTAGCCACGAGTAATGCAGCAAAGAGGCCAAAGTTCTTGCAGTCACGATCACACATGCCTTGTTTTGCTGTTCCTTGTTCCTGGTTGGATTTAGCATTTACAATGCACGAACAGTTTGCAAACGTCTAAAAGAACAAAATGCATTGATTCAAATTACTTTCTCCGGCTGTTCAAATGTACATTTTTTGAAAATTGAATTTTTAATTTTTTTTGTGTGTAGAGGTAGTTCCATGCACTATTTTACCCATAAGCTTAAGTAGTGGCAGCAGTTTAGGCAAAACACATTCTCCCAAATAAACACCCCAGGGTGCCTAATTGCCGAGCAGTGCAGTGATCGGTCTGATGTGGACTTTCAAAATCTAGGCGTTTAGGTAACACAGGGATTCGGGCGCAGTAGCTAGACACGGTAATTGGGGAAAGGTGCATATTCATATATTTATATTTTTCTCTGCTGACATTTTTTGAAAGTGACTCTTTTTACAGTGTGTAATAGTATACAACAAAATGTTACTAGACTGTGATTGGTTAATTTCAGTGCATTTAATCCCAAACAGCAGTGCAAAAATCTGTAACAAACTCATCTGAGCGTTATAAGTCCAACTTATTTAATGTTTTGACTGTACGATTCTAACTACTTCCATTGCTCGTTTGAAATTAACAACTGTTGTAAATATTTTAAGAATTAAGACGCATGTGGCGTGACTTTGTGTACACCAATTAAAACACGACCGGAAGATCAAGTTTTCATGATCACCGGATGTTTGTCCCGCACATTTTCTTGTATATTATTAATAAGTAATAGTATGGCTTCTCGTGCAATTTAGAAATAACATACACTCGTGAGTTTTTCAAAGACAATCAAAATTGCACTCGTCCTTCGGACTCGTGCATGTTATTTCCAAATTGTACTTGAAACCATACTATTACTTATACTAAAAGCGGGCTTCGGCATCGCCGTCCCTTGGATAACCATCTTTCACCAACGAGGTTGTGTGTTCTCTTCTCCGCTCAGACTTATTTTTTCATGTGGAAAGAGGCTTTCAACCACTCTTCCGAAAGTCGGAGATTATCTCCAGGTGCTAAGGTGTCTTTCTACGGGGAAAGTTGGCCGGGACGGCTAGGATTTATTATATAAACTCGGTAATGCAGTTGTTTAATTTTACGGCAACGAGTTAAATGAACCTTCAAATAATTTTAAAAATTATAAAAAACTAAAAAATCTAAACGCATTGTAAACATGAATATATGAGTATGCATCCCCCCCCCCCCAAATTATCGAGTCTAGACACAACTCAGCAGAAATTACCGTACCACCGTGCCTAAGACTATGTTGTCTTACCATATTTGGAAAGGGCACTTTGCAGCCTGCATGACACATATCGAAGTACGTAATGTCGTCAGAGCCACAAATTGGAGAGAAGCGACTTCGAGAACACTGACAATCCTTATTGCATGTTGCTATCAGAGAAAGTGCTCCTGAAGTTTTAATCGGCTCACGTATGTGATTTGTGGTTCTAAAATAGATATTAACTACCTTGTACTTCATTAATGTTTTAATACACAGTGTAGACGAAGATACTGTCGGACAGAAAAAAAGGCTTGCTTTTTTTGGATATCTGTATCTTTTCATCAGAAACACTGCGATAAAAGATAAGAAATAACTCCAATGATAAAAAACAGCAACGTCATTTTGTAATCTTCATGCAGTACTCACATTTCGGTATAAGGCAGCGTCACACCAGCAAGTTTTATGTTCTGGCAACCATCGATGAGGAAAGAAAGCGGAAACAAGAATCCAAGCATGCGCACAATGAATAGTAGCAAAGCAGAATACTTGCAAGCTTTTTTGAAAGGAAATTTCTTTGAAATGAACGATCCCATTGTAACTCCAACTAGAGCGACACATATGGTATTAGACAGTTGTGGAAATTACATCATTCACGTCGTTGCAAAACATAGTTGGGTTGGGAAAGACTACGTTCGTTAGCCGAAATTAGTCGAGAGATTTTCAAGCGTGTCGACTTGCATTCCAACCTGTTTTATCTTCCCAGGTTGTCGTTACAACACTACCATTAATAGATCGCACAATTGGCAGTTCTGCATTTTACGGAAAATCATAGACTGTAAGCAGTCTCCAGTTTCCTTTACTGAATGCAAAAGGCTATACCCTGCGTGGGAACGTTAGACACAGTTTAAAAGACTGAAGTTTTCAAATTACTCTCCGAAACTTTTGCAGTATGTTTTACTAAAGCTAATGGGATAACTTGCCAAAGTTAAGTTTTTCATTGTCCTCTTAAATCGTCCCAAACCCAGCTTAAACATAGCATCACCTTACCTGCCATCGACGGTGAAATCATGGCGCCTAAGTAATAGCCAGTTTCATCTGGAAGTAATCCAAACTTCAATTCAAGAATTTTCGGCAAAAACGGGACAACAGAATAAACGTACAATACTGTGGCTGATAGACCCAAGATGTTGAACAGCAAAGTCCAGTTAGTTAGTAATTCTTTCAACTGTGGAAGAATCATTTTCAGTTTTGGTTTCTCAGCATTCCTAGCTTTCCTGATATGTCCTTTTTTGATGTGCTCCATCCTCGTCTCTTTTGCTCCGGGAAGTTCTCGAGGAAATCCGAGAAGCAACATTGAGAAAATAAAGATCAGAATACCAAAGATTACAAATCCTAGCCACCAGGCCCCGATCCATCGGGGATCACGCGGTGTCAAGTTCATACCATGAGGCTGATAATGATAAAACAATTTAATCGTATCAGGGTAATTCTAGTAATCACTCAAACTTCTAAAATATGAATTGTTTAACATAGAAGAGCTCGCTATTTTCAAGAAACGTTGAAAAGGTTACCTGTTCTAAATCAACGTAGATGCTTAAGAACGACCCACCAATTATCATTCCCACACCTGCGCCGAGAAAAGTGGCCAAAGCCCAAATTCCCAAATAGATTGCCGTATTCTTGGGATGAACATTTTCATCCAAGTAAGCAGCAACTAGTGAGTAAAACGGAGATACCCCGATCCCCATGATGACCTGAGATGCTACAAATATTACCATGTAGTACCAACGGCTGTCGCTCTCTAGACTGCACTGATCCACCCTTTTTGTTGTATTACCGCTGAAGCACTTGGACCCACGAGAGCCAGTCAGCGTCGGCTCGTATGTTCCAATGAGAAAGTGGGGAAAAGCGTACAGTAATGTGCTAAAGCCTAAAAGATATATCGATAGAAATGTACCATAATCATCATCTATATGTAGGTGTAACATCACTCAGTCATTCACATCATTTGTATATCGCATAGTTCAAGCCCTAACTCATTAGTGCTAACTTACTCAACAAAATCCCTCCTCCAGCGATCCAACGGATCTTGTTGCCGTAATCACCATAGAAGCTAATGAAAATCACGAGAATCACAGCGGCGACGTCATTCGACGCTATAATAATCCCAAGTTCTTTGGAAGTTAAGCCAAATCTCTTCTCGATACTGGGCAAAGTAAGAGTTGTGAGGCCCATGATGACAACCGCTGAAAGAATATGCTAAAGAGTCATTACACAAGTACGATAATGTGATAATAAAACAGCATAGACATACGAGGCGGGGGGCTGGGGGGTGGTGGCTGCCCCCAGTTTAGTCAAAAATATATAACAGTTTTGCAATTTGAATTGAAGAGTCAGGCAATCTTCCTGTTCATCTGAGATCAAATTTGGTCTTTCCATCAAAGAAATATAATTCATGGAAAACTAAATCGCAAGATTTTTAAAAAATTTAAATACAGCTAGCATAAGTGTTTCCATAAAGATGGCAGAACCAATTACAATAAACATGTTTTTCCGTTTGCACCAATGGCCATGTGCCAAACGTTATCAACTGATTGACGCTAGCACTAACTAGCGCCAAACAAACGTCGCCTGCAACAGATTGAATACCGTGAAGGGGTCTGGGGTTTTATAATTTTAAAGAAAATCATCTATATATTTTTTTTTGTTGCAACGTAATACGCTATATAGTTATGAAAGATTGCTCTCACTCGAGGCAAAAATATCATCGCTAAAACGCAGAAAATAGCATTGTAGAGATTAAACTATTTAAAATTTCGCGGAGGAGTATGCCCTGGATCCCCCCTAGAAGTTCTCACGCCTTCGATGCTCGTCAAGCAGACTAACGTTCGCCCTCCAGAAAAAATTTTGAAACCCCTACGCTTATGTTAAACACTATATTATATAGGCAGCTTTTTAAAAATATGAAAGTAGGTGTAGAGTACGTTAATTAGTTTCACGATTTTATAGATATATAAGTTTTAAACAGCTGTATTTTACTGCACATTAGCATCATTATCATGATGTTGGGTCTATAGAATATAGATACAGTATTATGGATACAAAAAAGTATGGTATGCATGCCTATCCAAACTATAATAGATGTCGTTTCTGAATGAAAGAGTAAAACCGTTTCCCCATTACCCCTACAATCATTACTCATTATAAATCACTCTCTTGATCATGTAATCTTACAAATTTTTCAAGGTGGCAGCCCACTATACGTACTTACGCGCATGTATTGTTTTTATTTTTTTAGTCCATAGTTGATAGCGTGAATGGAATGTGCCTGTGTTTTGACTGCATACAAGTTACACTATAAAAGCAATGGATTAGAAGCAGTCTTTGAATGTATATGGTACTACTAAAGAGCTGATAAAGCGGCAATTATTATGAACATATAATTATAAACCCATTAATCATTACTGTATCAATTTTTGCAGCCAATTTTTCACATGCTCAATCCAGTGATGCACACGATCTTTCGGTCTTATAGTCCATTCATTTGCGTATATTACATAATTTGGGGCATGAAAAAGCCATTGTCATAACATCTTGACCAAACTTACATTGGCATACGGTATACAGAACTAAGGACACAATGAAGAACTTTGGACCATTAAAAATCTGTAGACAATTCGGGCGAAATTTTCCCCATCCAAATTTCAAGGGCAGCTCCTTTTCATCAATACTTGGAATAAAAAGAATCTTCTCCTTTTCAGCGGAACTTGTCTTTTCATCCATGATTCTAAAAAGATTATTTGATTTAATGAGTTCTCGTCTCTCTTCGCACGTACGTATGACACTCAGGTGCAATACTAGACAAGTTTGTTTTACTTTGTTATGACAATTGTGGCGTTTCGTCGTTGAATTCACGGCTTTGTCCAAAAATTCTCATTAACAGCTTATGACGTGCGAAGTGTACAATGCCTTTTGTTTTTCGCTTCCGCGGTGGAACAGCTTAAATTATAGCCTGGTTCAAACTGGTGGTAAAAATCGGGAATTTCCATTGTCTGTCGTCATTCATGTGCAAAACCTTTTGTCTGTCGGAAGAAAATACAATAGATCGCTGATGAATTACGACCAGTGTGAACCAGGCTTATATGGCTTGCACTTGTGAATATTAATTGTGTCTAACAATTACACCTTTTGCCCATCATTAACAATAAAACAATGTTCAATTTGGTAATGCACACTACATTAATGCAACGTAGAATTTCAATAACAACAAAGCGAAACTCAATAGTTCACAAAAGTAAATTCAATAGCAACGCCTCATTGATTATGGAAGGTAAGTGAAATTCAATTGTAAAAACTGGAGAACGATTAGGCACCAAGGTTCCTTTCTGCAAGATAAAAGGGAATTCCGATATAAGTCAATCTAATGTCATTAAAAAGAAATGAATCTTCAATTAAGTTGGGTAGAGAATCAGTGGCGTATCTAGCAGTCATGCTGGTCATGCTCAGCATGACCAAACGTTTTCCCGAAAATGATAGATCCCTATCCTTAAACACGATAACTCAAATGTTTTAATTTCGTAAAACTTTCTACCATTTATTTGACGATATTTCTGAGTTTTGTGTTTATTTTGGGATGTTTCCCAACATTAGATGAGATTTTTGCCCCGAATTACGTCATTTTAGGCAACGTTTAGCGTATTTCACAGTTACCTAGCAACAAACATACGTGTAGAGCTAGTTCCAAACCTTACGCGGTTCTAGTCATGCCCTCAGAATTCAGCATGACC
>JAOBYK010458233.1:0-14062 GCA_025434845.1 Phenganax subtilis | reverse complement strand
TGAGTGGAGGTTAGGTCCGACCTAACTTTCCCACAACATTCTGCCAACGTTGTATTTACGTAGTGTGCTAGCTGGGAATACTTAGATCAGGTTTTTTATGTCTTTCTTTTCTTCTTCTTTTTAAAAACTCTTCAGAAGTTTCACCAGCTTTTTAATTTTATATGATTTTAAAACCAAATCACTATGTTTTTTATTAACAAAATTTATTGTTATACTGTCTTCTGTGGTTTCCTTTTTAGTAGGAATTTTACTTTCTCCATCATCATTTTCTTTAAGTTTTATCTCATGTGCTCCTACTCCAAGTCTGCTTTTTGATCCGATTGTATAATCTATAATGTATCCAATAGTAGTGATGACTCCTGTAGGTACTCCATAAGGAAGATATTTAATTAATCCTTGTTTTAATTTTCTAAGGAAATCTAATTTCTTTTGTTCAACAATAGTGCTATGTTCTTTTGGACTCTGATTGTGCTCTAATCTCGATTTGTCTGCAAGTAACAACACATATTCTTCAAGATCTTTATATTATTCTTTTTCTGTTGTGTGTTTGAGTTCTCTATATTCACTCGCTTTTTCTTCTAGTTGTTCAACACTCAAATCTTTCACTTCTTTCAAGACTTCTCCCTGCAATTGTTCTTCTAATGACTTTATTCGACTTTGTAACTTAGTTTTTAATTGTAATTCTTCTTGTTGTTTTTCTTCTTCATCTCGTTCAAGGTCTACAGCCATTTTAAGTTCTGGATATATTCTTGAATTAGGTAAAGGAATCATATCTCCTCTACTCATTTTGTACACTGGTTTATTCTTGTTTAAAATACCACCCCAACCAAGATCATCTCTCCAGGTAAATTCAATATTTTCTAAGAGAGATTTTGAGAATCTCCCTTTATTAGGATCAATGTCTAATCCTGTGTATTCTTTGAGTCGTTTTCTTTCATCTACTAGTCTCATGTTTTCTTTCACTCCAATCAAATGAAAATCAAAATCTTGGTCTTGATCTTGATTGATAAGAGAATTTTCATTATCATCATTTAAAAGAGAATTTTCTACATCTTTATCTGTAAAAGAAGTTTCTTCATTGTTTGGAGTGTCTTTAAATTTATCATCAAAGTCATGTAATTCAAACTCCATTTATTTAATAATCATCTTCACTTGCCCTTGTTGAAGAATCAGTTTCATCACTTTCACTTGTTGAAGTATCAGTTTCATCAAGAGATGAAGGAATATATTCAGAATCACTTGTGTCCTAGCCTGCTCACAGCCCGATATTTCTAAAACGAGAAATAACGGTCTGCTAAACTGCAAGCGTAATCATGTTCTATGACGTATCACTTACGGAAAAATATGTAGTGTTCGTTCATTGGTAGCAAACTTTATGTTTGTAATAAGCATTATGATTGGCTAGAATTTACAAATAAATATGAATAAATTTTGCTGTGCTGCTGAGAGCTGGTCGGATTATGAGCAATATGGCGGGGTCTTGTATTTCTTCGTCTTCAAACGAGAGTTGGAATAGAGCTTTTGAAAGTGTTTCCGAGATATTTAATATACCAAAATTATACTCAGAGCAAGAAGAAGATTTAAAGCACTTTTTATCTGAGCAACATGTATACGTAAACTTGACGACTGCGTTCGGGAAGTCTTTGATTTACCAGGCAGTGCCAATCATGTTCAACTCACTGAATGGACAAGCTATTCGTACCAGCGTCATTCTAATCATATCGCCGCTGAAGTCTTTGATGGAGGAGCAAGTTGCTTATCTAAAAAGCTTATCTATTTCGGCTGTTTGTCTCAGTGACGAATCCAACGATCGTTTAGTACGAGATGTGATACAAGGCAAATACTCTCACGTGTATACTTCGCCCGAATGCCTGCTTTCGAAAGCCATGTGGAGAGGAATTTTCACGTCAAAGGTTTTCTTGGAGAACCTGGTAGGCTTATTTACGTTTTCTGCAAATAATAACTTTGAATAACAAAGTTTTAGGGATCTATAATATGGCGAGTTACCCAACTTAAACAAGGAAACATATAAAATAATCACCTTACCATTGACTGATACAATGGGCTTCTTCGATTGCTAAGCCTACCAGGTTCTCCAAGAAAACCTTTGAGGTGAATATTCCTCTGCACATGGCTTTCGAAAGCAGGCATTCGGGCGAAGTATACAAGTAAGAGTATTTGCCTTGTATTACATCTCGTACTAAATGATCGTTGGATTCGTCACTGAGACAAACAGCCGAAATGGATAAGCTTTTTAGATAAGCAACTTGCTCCTCCATCAAAGACTTCAGCGGCGATATGATTAGAATGACGCTGGTACGAATAGCTTGTCGATTCAGTGAGTTGAACATGATTGGCATTGCCTGGTAAATCAAAGACTTCCCGAACGCAGTCGGCAAGTTTACGTATACATGCTGCCCAGATAAAAAGTGCTTTAAAGCTTCTTCTTGCTCTGAGTATAATTTTGGTATAATAAATATCACGGAAACACTTTCAAAAGCTCTATTCCAACGCTCGTTTGAAGATGAAGAAATACAAGACGCCGCCATATTGCTCATAATCCGATCAGCACTCAGCAGTACAGCAAAATTTATTCATATTTATTTGTAAATTCTAGCCAATCATAATGCTTATTACAAACATAAAGTTTGCTACCAATGAACGAACACTACTTATTTTTCCGTAAGTGATACGTCATGGAACATGATTACGCTCGCAGTTTAGCAGACCGTTATTTTTCGTTTCAGAAATATTGGGCTACGAGCAGGCTACTTGTGTCCGTGTCTGTTGAAAATTCATCATCAGATGAATCATCAAGTTCAAAAAAAAAATCTGTAATATTTTCTTTGCTCATTTATTTGTTAGTCTCTTTTAACTTTTGAATCTCACTTTTCTTAATCCAAGAATTGTGTTTATTATCACAACCCAACCATTTTACAATTACTTTATTACCTTTAGTTTTGAGTATCTTTTCAACTCTGTAGGTGTTGTCTTGTTTATCTACAAGAGATAATTCTTGTTCATAAAATTTACCAAGAATAGGTTCACCTTCAGTGTCTTCAATTTCGTACATGTTTGGATCACCTCTAACCACTTTTGAGATTTTGAAAATTTCTTCAGTGAAGTTGGCTTTGTATCCTTTTTCAAAAATATTTTTGTACTTA
The DNA here is from genome assembly GCA_025434845.1 of Phenganax subtilis. Taxonomy (NCBI): domain Eukaryota; kingdom Metazoa; phylum Cnidaria; class Anthozoa; order Malacalcyonacea; family Clavulariidae; genus Phenganax; species Phenganax subtilis. The sequence continues at coordinate 10,898 of JAOBYK010458233.1, read as the reverse complement.
CTTACTCTAACAAACTCACCAATTCTAAATTTGTTCAAAGGGTATTCACCGGTCCATGATCTATACAAAGTTAACCAAACTTGATCTTCAATAGACTTATTTACGTCGGCAGGTTTCATGAGAATTGTACTATGTTTTGTGTGATTATAATTAAAAACAAGTTCATCTAAAACCCTTGTCCATTCATAAGTACCTTTGGAATATAAATATTTCCACATGATTGATTTTAAAGTTCTATTAAATCTTTCTACAATTGCTGCTTTTCTTTCAGACATGGTTGAAAAGTATATAATGTTATGAGTTTCTAACAAGTTTTTTACTCATACTTTGTAAAATTCTTTTCCTTCATCAAATTGAACAATGTCAGGATATTTTCCAAAATGATTCTTAAACTCTAAAATCAACTCTTTAACAGCTTTTGTCATGTTCTTAGTGTTTTTTTTAGTCACAGGAATAGCAAATCCAAATTTAGATAATGTTTCCGCACCTGTAACAATCCAAGCATATCCTTTGGTTTTGTTTTTGAGTATATTCATATCCACCAAGTCTATTTTTATTTGATCAGCCAGATTGTTCACATAAGTTTGTGTAGTTTTATGTTTTCTGATGATACGTTTATATCTAGTAAAAGTTTCTTGTGTTTTTAGCCAATCTTTAATTTGTTTTTTTGAAACTAGTAAGTCTTGTTCAATTGCTTTTTGATAAAGTTTTTTTGCAGACATGTATCCAGTTTTTGGATCATAGTACAAGTTTCTAAGATCCTGTTTTTTTGTTAAATGATTCATCTTTATTTTATGTAAATTTCTAATAATACAGTTCCAATATTATCATTTTCTCCAGGTCCTGTCGTCACATCAAAAGTAAATTTATTCCATCTTCCATTGTAAACAGTTATTTCACTTTCAATGTCTTTGTAATGAGAAACAGAACTGCTGAGTGGTTGTTTTATTGTAATAGGTAAAGTTACAAAAGCTGAGCTTCTCTTTCCTTCTGTATCAAAATTTAAAGACTTATTTACAGCATCACAATGAACACTGACATATCTTAATCCATTGTTAATGTCACATTCTTTTTCAGACTCTGCCCAAGTGTTTTTTGGCACATTTTTATTAATAGAGAATCCAAGTAGCGTACCAAAGTTTTTTAGGTTTAAATTTTCTTCTTTACAATATATTTTGGTTTTATTTGTGTAGAAAAGTTTTTCGAGTTCAAATTTGTAATTGGATAGTTTATTCTTAATGTCATCAAAAGTTAAATATCCTACAGGAAGTAAAAGTGTAACATCGTCTTTACTAATAAAGTTGTTTTTTCTTGAAATGACATTTTTAAAGTTCCAAAAGATTGTAGCTGACTTGAGGAACAATCTAGAACTTAATGTTGTTTCTATTATTTTATCAATAATAAGTTCTTTATGATGATTGCTAATAATAACAGTTAGTTTGTTCATTTATTTAAATAAATGAATAAAGAATTCTATAAGGCTGTATATGGTAAAAATTATGAAAAAGCTATGAATATTTAAAACACTCAAGGACAAAAACTCAAAGATGATGTTATCAAAAAGTATCAAAATGCTGACATCAGCAAATTTGAATTTGAAATTATTTTTGACCCAAACACTCTGAAATTTGATACATCTATAGATTATGATGTTACAAAAACGTATGGAACAGACATTACTTCAAAAACAATCAAAGATGATTATTCTTGTGCTTTATACTGGACTCCTAGAATTTGGAACAATCAAGGAACTGTTACAGGATTAAAACTGAATGAAAATAACTTAGACTTTGAGAACTTTGATATTTATGTAAATGAAAATGAGAGTTTCAAGTGTCATCTTGAGCCACTTGACATCAAGTGGGAAAACTCTAACAACAATTCTGACATTACAAAAACAGAGTTTAACACTCTTGAAGATCCTTATTTTACAAGTTTAGTTGCTGCTTATGTGTTATCTTTAAAATCAGGATTAAGTATAGAGCATATTACTAAATTAGGTCAACCTAAAGTGATCTCAAGTATCGCTAGTTATTACTTTTACTATCATATGAAGAGGTTTTTGAGATATCCAAACAAAGTAAGTTTGTATGTCAATAAAAATTATCTAAAGCTTGTACAAAAGAATATTCCTACAAAGAAAGTTTGGAAATATAAATTAAAACATACAAGAGAAGCAGTTAGTTATTTCTCAGAAAAACATCCAGGAGTTAGAAAGTCGCACTATGTGTTTCCTAAAAATAACAAATCTATGGGAATTCTTGGAATTGGATATGAGTATATTGATAAGATACTACACAAGTCAGAAACAGGAGATTGGAAATCATTCTTAAAACAAACTTCTGATGTACTTACGCAAACTGGACAAAAACTCTTACAACAAGCCATGGAAAGTTATGTATAATGTATATTGGGCGCTCAAGCCAAAACAAGATGGTCTATTGTTAACAAAGATGCAAAAAGTTCTCAAACTCAAGATGTGTTTCATAAACTCGTACAAAATACTGTTGTACAAGATGATCCAACTGTCACTATAAGTAATATGAGAAAAGCGATCCAAGATACAAATGTTGTATTAAATATGGTAGTGAGTCCGGGAATTATTTTAATTCCTTCTGACATGATAGTATTAGATAAGCCTGTAAAAGGATTCAACAATATTTAGACTACTGCTACAGCAAGTATGAAATTTGGTAAAAATGATCAAGTTAACTTAAGTGCTCCTAGTAGTAGTTTTGTAGACAAAAACAAGGCACCTAGTAAGTTTTTTAAAAATGACTTAAAAGTTCCTACAAATAATCTTGTAGTCCTTAAAAATAACTCAAAAGCTCCTAGTAGTAGTTTTATAGGTAAAAACAAGACTCCTAGTAAGTACCTTAAAAATGTAAAGATAGTTGAAGCAGCAGGATCAATGTTGTTATTTCAATTACTTGTTTCAAGACTTATACTTTAAATAAATGACACTCATCTATGGTTTTAACAAGCCTTCAAGTCAACAATCCGCAACTATTACAGATAGACAGATTTTGATATATTCTTCAATGAAATAACGCAATCATGGAGTGGTGCCGCAAATTCAATTAGCAGTATTCCATTAAGTATTCCTTACGTAGAAAATAAACTTAACAACACATCGAAATTGATTTTACAAACTCATATATTTGACAATGATAGTAAACTTTATGGTGATACTCGTGTTCAGTACAAATTAGTCCTAATAAAAAAAAACAAGAAAAAACAAGAATTTGATCTTGATCGAGTTTATCTATTTGGAAATTATTGCGAAGTAGTTCATAGTAATGACAATACGACTTGCTACAAAATTCCTGGGATTTATGTGTTTGTTCTAAACAAATCGTATAACTTGATAGATTATATAGACGATCTAGATAATGTAGTGTTTTAGTCTATAAAACTTGCTCAAATTAATCCACCAACACACTACAAAAATGAATCGGTATTGAGAATCTGTTTGGAAACAACCTTAAAATAAATGACACTCAACTATGGCTACACACCAAAAAAACTAAATTATAATCCCAGTATTGCTAAAACATACTTGTACAACTTTTCTTATGAAACTTTAACTGGAGATGTGGGTTTAACACGTGTACCAAAATCACTTAATGTGGGTTATCCGTTCATACCAATTTATTTACCAGACATCAATTCCAAGACAAAAATAACTTTGTTAAATCACACGTTTGACAATGATACTATTACTAACAACATCACTATTTTATATGGAATTACTGTATGGAATAAAAAAACTAATCAAGAAGAAGCTGCTGATATAAAAACTGTAAACATAACTAAAAAGATATAGTAAGGATTGGAAGCTATCAATCTACACCTATAAGTGTTTCATTTTATCTTAAGGAGAAATTTTCAGACATTGAAATTGTTGACATGTTCTATATTACTATTACAAAAATGAGTAAAAATGATCATGGAAATGAATCTAACCTCAATGTTGTCGTGGAGACTGTTACAAATTAAACTTTTCTATTAATTAGTAAATGGAAACTACTACTCAAGAAACACCGGTTATCACTGAAGTGGAACCTATTACTACACAAGTAAAAGTCAAAGATCCAAAAAAAGTAGAACAAGGTAAAAAACTAGTAAAAATATCTAGAAAAGCAAAAGAAGCAAAGAGAAAGAAAATAGAAGAATTAGAAAAAGAAGCGAGTAAAAATAATTGGGAGTATAAACCAGTCATAGCTATCATCTCAATTCTTGGAATTGGAGTACTTTGTTACATGCATTACAAACCTCAACAATCAACTCCTATTAATGAAAAACCTGTCTGCCCAATTATTGAAAAACCTGAATCTAAACTAGATAATTTGACTGAAGATTTGCTTCAGAATAAAATTTATAAATTATGTTTATAAATATATGAGTAATCAACAAGGACCAATCGCTCGAAAACAAGAATATATGAATAAAATTTATAGTGGAGTTGTACTAACTGCTTCAGCTGTTATTGTATAATTGTTAAGTAAAAAAGCGTTTGGAGAGCCTTTAGGTACGCCTCAAAATCTAAATGGAACTTTAAAACTTGCTGGATCTGTCATGATAGGATCTGTTATTGTAAAATACCTCGAAGATAGTAAAATTATTTCAGAGAAAATTACTCATTAAAATAAATGGTCTCCACAATAGCAGGAGGATTATTTAATGCATTTGCTTTTGCTGGAGCTGCATTCTTATTAAATAAATTGAATCACAAAGACTATGAAGCAGAAATGTAAAGACATTATTTGGCTTTGGAAAAATTAGCATTTGAAAAAGGGAAATGGAACACGAGAGAGATTGAAAGAAAAGACAAAATTGCCAAGTATAGACAAGAATTATCTGATGCTAATTTGGATATCAATACTACTAATCAAGCTTCAAGTCAAATTCATCAACTCAATTTAGACTGGGAAAGAGAGCCTGTATTAGAGGATTATTATAGACCTTCAAATGAGGTGCAAGAATATCAGCATATTGCATCTGGAATGATGAGTCTTGTAGGAGGCTGGACACTAGGTAAAATAATTACTTTTATAGTTTAGTCGTTTTGAATCAACAATGAATTCTAGTTTAAGAGAATTAGAACAAAAAGCTTGGTATAAAAGATCAAATTTGTGAAGCACTTGGTATTGACAGGCTTCCTAAGAATGATAAATATGAAACCTTTTGTAGAAAAGCTATAAAAATACCTCATCCTGTGAGATTGATTCAGGTTGGATTGAGTCTTTTCCAAGTATTGGTAAAGCTGGTCAAAGTTATAAATCCAGAAAGTATTCATGGAGATGCTTATAGAATCGAATTTCATAATAAACATAAACCAGATCTGGAATAATCTACTCCAAGACGTAAACCGTATACGTAATTTAATACTTGGCAACCATATTTGTTGACACGTTCCTTTGTATGTTAGCAATAAGAGTTTTCTCAAAAAGATTTTCAAAACTTGGAAAAGTTTTGAAATTTGATAGTTGCTAACGGTCAAAGGAATGCAAAGAAATAAGTTGCTGTTGCTAAGATCTGTTTTTTGTTAGTTGAAATGAAGCGAAGTATGTATGCTCGTGATAGTGACTTATCCAAGAGACTTGGACCAATTCTGTAATAGTAATTTGCAGTCACTGTGTTTTGTAGTGTGAGCGAATGAGTTGCTTGCGTTTTGTAGTGCGAGCGAATGAGTTGCTTGCGTTTTGTAGTGTGAGTGAATGAGTGTCATAATATATTATTAGCAGTGTAAAAAAAGGGGATTCTCGCACAAAATGGGTACCTTTTGTTAAAAATTTATAATAATAATTTATATTAATTTTTTTATTTCTGGAACAAATATCTAAAAAACGACCAATTTAGAAGACACTCGAAAAATTCAAAATGGCGCTAAACTATAAATTACTATTATAAAAACTTGATTTTTGGCAAGTGTTGGAAAAGTCGAAAAAAAGTGACCTTGAATGACCTTTAAAAAGGTGAACTGAAAAAGGCATTTCATGATAAAAAGTGAGAAAAAAGTAAACAGAAAAAGCCATTTCAAGATACAAAAGTCGAAAAAAAAGTGACCTTGCATGACCTTAGAAAAAAGAAAAATTTTCATTTTTTGAGAGGGAGGGGGGTTAAAAAATTAAAAAATTAGTTTTTGAAGAAAAAAGTAATCTGAAAAAGCCATTTCAGAATAAAAAAAGTCTGAGAAAAAAATGAAGTTTCCATTTTGAATTTTTCGAGTGTCTTCTAAAATTGGTCATTTTTTAGATATTTGTTCCAGAAATGAAAAAATTAATATAAATTATTAATACAGATTTTTAACGAGGGGTACCCATTTTGTGCCAGAATCCCGTTTTTTACACTACTGTCGGAAAAACTGAAAAGAGATGTAGCGGAAAAACCTGTGTTTGAACGTAAAATCTACATTCAGCTACCAAAGGAAGATGAACACAAAGAACACGCTATTGCAGAGGTTTGTCCACTTAACACTTCAAACATATATCAGGAATATCCAGCCACCAAGCACAACGACACACAGTTGCAACTGCAGAACTGAAAACTCATGTCCATTAAACAATCACTGCTTAACGAAAGATATAGTATACAAAGCATCTGTCACCGCAACAGACACAGGCGGCACTAAGAACTACATAGGAATGACTGCAAACTCATTCAAGGAGCGATACAAGAATCATATTAAATCTTTCAACCACAAAAGGTACCAAAACGAAACAGAACTTTCGAAACACATTTGGCAATTAAAAAACAACAAGCAGAATTTCAACCTGCAATGGCCTATCTTGAAATGCGCTATTTCATATACGGGAGGTTCAAAAAGATGTCATGTTTGGAGGAAAAACTCTGCACTCTAAAAGATAAAGATTAGGCAAATTTACTCAATAAAAAATCCGAGCTAGTTTCGACTTGTAACCACAAAAGAACGTTTCACGTCAAAAATGTCACTGTCCAAAAGCCCAAAGAACGCATGCACCGCAAGAACATTTCCGCAACTAACACCTTATGAATAGATGCACTCTACGGCCACTCCCATCGATAGTATTTAAGTAGGGTCACATTTCGAAATATGTCTTTCCACCTGATGATTCCCTTTTGATGAAACACGGCATAGTGGACCAATTTAGGTAAACTTAAACCATTGTATTGTATACTGGCTCTGTCTACACGACATTGAGCACTCTTTAGTATTTCGTGAACTAACTTACATTCACTCATCTACCGCAATGACTTGTAAGACATATCCTTGCATAATTTTTGGTAGTTAAATGCTGCAGACATGCAATTATAGTCATAGATAAAAAGCTACCACAGGATTTCCATCATTTTGTTTATAGCGAAGCCTTTTCACTTGTACATATCATCAGACAGTTCGAAAATAAAAGCGTACCTCTCCAAACTGCAGCTCTATTTTATTTATAAAGGTTGGCGGCATTCTTCAGCCAATGGACAAAGTTTTGCTAAAAAGATCAAAACTCTTGTTGGGGAAGGAGTAAAAGCAGTGGATGAAATGAAACGACATTTGAAAGTGTACGTACAAAACGAGTTGTTTTTATCATACACACCACTATCGACTGCTAACAGGCGATACTATCCCACGGACATGGACATTAGAAACAGTATGTATCGGGCGTCAGTGAAGAACATGCTGTCCAAAATCGATCAGGAGAATATAAAGAAGAATATCCAAGTTTGGCGAGAACAAAATAAAGAAGATTTCTCTCTTTTCCGGCCTTGCACTGTATCCCCTGTAAATTCAGATGAAAGTAACAGAAATAGTGAAAAATGCGTTGATGCAAAGTTGACGCAAAATCTTCTAGTCGCTCATCAAACCTCGTGGCAGAAACGATTAATGACTCGATATGGTAATGAAATAACGCTTCTTGATGCCACCTACAAAACTATGAGATACGAACTCCCACTGTTTTTTTTGGTGGTGAAAACAAACGTAAATTACTTGGTGGTCGGTAGTTTCATAATTCAAAAGGAGACGAGAGAGTTCATAGAGGAAGCTCTTGGCATATTTCGATGTTGGAATCATGAATGGCAGCCTCAATACTTTATGACAGATTTCTGCCATGAGGAAATAAATGCTATTGAAAATACATTCACAGGTAGAAATAATTAACAGTTGGATATATGTTTTCGGATCGTACATAGTCACACAAAAAAATCTTTGGCTGGAGCGCAAAGGTTTATTTCACAGTCACTGCACCTACTACTACGAGTGGGGTTTTATACAATTAATAACTACCGTAACAAAAACACTAAATCAGACTCAATACCAAATGCTACATAAAAATAGATCTGTTCTGTTGTTTCATTAGTATCAAGTCAAACGGATTCAAACTAAATTTATAAAAAACGAGACAGTGGAAATCAGTCTTTACGATTCCCCAAAATTTTGCAAAATCACTAAGAAAAGAAAATTACCTCCCGGCAGCCGTTTGCATAAAAGACGTACTACACCATTCAGTTTTTTGTTACAATGCTAGTTCATGCTTAACCACGCGATTGCACTTTTTGCACTGACTTTTTTCAAATTAAACTGCCTTTTACACATCTGACCCAGGATACTCCGAATGTGAGACATGTTGAAAGAGGGGAGGGGGTTTGAGGTCTCTCTTTTGCGCTGACTAATGTTTTTCTTAACAACTCGTGACAACAATAACTGTTTTTTACTGTCAAGGCTACATTTACAAGGGATTACAGAACCGGATGAATTTGACACCCCTAACAGATTGAATACCAAATTTATTTAAATCACCAATTAAATATTTTCTAGACACCGTAACTAACATCTGTGATTTTCATCGTGAGCAATTTGCGAAAGATGACTTCGCAAAGGTGATAACGGTCTAACTAAAAGTAGAGAAGAAGTCCTGGTATTACTTCGCAATGTTGCTAAATCATTATCGGAAGATGAGTTTAAAGAAAATTTGAGCATTCTGAAGAAAAGTTCTTTCTGGCTATCAAGTTCAGGGCTAAGAAAATGGTTCGGAAATACGTGGTTGGTAGAATCAAAGGTATAAATCATAGAGCCACGAATGTTCGCTATCTAGTACACTAGCAAAACGTCTACACTCCAATGCACGATTTAACCAAACGTCTACACTCCAATGCACGATAGGTGGTGTTTTTTACACCTATCTATTCAGTTAGCATAAACAGATAACACGGGCAGCGCACACCCACAGCAATCATGGGATTACTCCGCTCACAATTTACAATATGTCCTCACCATTCTGTCAGTTTATGTCACTTCCAAGCTATTAAAATTGTGCCTTCTGGAAAAAAATTTAAAGATAGACTTTGTAGTAAGGTCTGAAGTACAGGCCTCAATTTGAGACAAAGCTTTCCTGAAACATTTTTTTTTGATATGTTGCTGAGTACAGGACCATCTTATCACCAATCACTTAATTATTCCCCAGCTAATTATTTCTTTTAATATTCCAATGTTAACGATGGGTATGGGCATTTAGACAGGAGAGATTTATGGTCAGCATAAACACAAATAATGGCATAAAACGTCAGAATGAGTCGCTGAAGTACCAATGTTTAAAGCGGAACACCAACAACAGCCTAAGTGGGATGTTGACAATATTAATAGAAGAGTTTCTTCTTTATAAACGTAACAGATATAGTAATATTCAGCATGCTTCTATCACATCTATATTGTTAACGTCCTTATCAGAGATTAATGTCATAACGATTAATTTCAGTATTCTAAAAGATCATTAACCCTCAAACCCACTTACTTAGTGGGACACCGCACTGTTGTACCTGTTGACCAATGGTAATAGTGATCTCTAAAAACTCAGTGAGTGCGAGTGACCTTTGACGGTATAGGGATAGTTAGTTTTTTTTCCCAACAGAACTGAAATTCGTCTGCCAGGCCACAATAGAATATGCAAACTCCCATGTAAACAAGTGTATGGTACTGGACGAATTCGACTGCGGTCTATGTCATTCAGTACGAGCGAACACAGCCTAACATGTTCTTATAACATGTTGTTTCAACCGTTTCTTCAAAAACTTACCAGTAACACACGAAACGAGGCCACTAAGTAGTAATTGACTAAATGTGAAGGCCTACTGATTACTCATATCGTTAGAAAAAATTTTTGACGACGTAAAGTATTTTTGTTATCGTTGATATTTGGAATTGGACACAAGATATAGTGGACAATATCAACGATATAACTCTGAAGTACCAAAATACCTGCACAACTAACCCCGTCAACTATTGGAACACTGCATGAAACGGCTAACGTCTGCAGAAGAAATCCAATTGAACAACATTAAGAAAGTAGAAAGGCAGTCCGGATGTTTTCTCGTGAAAGCACAGTCAAGCGATCAATGGTATAGTGTATCATTTGGTGTTGAAAATAGGATGCCCAGTGGTGAATGCTTGGATTTTATGAAAAACGGTCTACCATGCAAGCATTTCTTCGCGGTGTTTAACTACTTCCCGGAATGGCGATGGGATTCGTTACCTTCGGGATATCGCAACAGTCCGCACATATCCCTGGATGAAGCTTGACTATTCAGTTCTACATCTTCGCAAGATAACAAGCCAGTTGAATGTACTAAAAAAAATTTGTCACGGCCAAAAAAATCAAATCCAACTAGACGCACTAAAGATGATTCGCCTTCCGTATAATGCCAGGAGAGCTTCGAGAGGAAAATAGGTCAACAACAAACAAAATGCAGAAGTATTCTGAAAGAGCATACAACTCTTACCTACAACGTTTACGACCTTAATAGACCATGGGCCAAGTGCGAAAAACGTCTATAGAAATAGATTTTGAATATGCACCTTGGGGAACCACATGGATTCTACACTGTAGTAAGCTCATGTATTGTTGATTATTTTTTGTATGTATGCCAAG
>JAOBYK010458122.1:0-14062 GCA_025434845.1 Phenganax subtilis | reverse complement strand
TGTAATACACACGAGCAAATAAAACTTGTCAAGGAAAACTTGTCAAGGAAAAATTGCCCGTCTGTACGGGGCTTTACTTTCCGACCGCTCAAGAACCAATCAAAATGCTACACTAAAGATTGACCACTTAAAAACACTAGCCATATAGTAAATATATATTATGATATTTTGTGTTATACGCCGAGTAATTATCAAACCTTTTAAAACGTGAGCGCTGATTGGTTGAAAGCGTCAAAGAGCCGTGTTTCTATAACTTGATAAAAACACGGGAATCTTCGCGCAGGAATTTTTATGGGGTTGCGTGGGTTGCGTGGATTAAGCGGAAATTTCAAAAGACAAAAACGTATAAACGAAAACAAATATTTGAAAGAATGTAATATAAACCAATATTTTTTGAAAGGTTATTTAATAAAGCAAATATAAAGCATAATAATTATTGAAAAATCTCATAGTGTGTGGAGACTGAGGCCGGTCGAAGAGACCCTGGGGACAAGTTTGGTTTGTTACTGCTCAATTTATTCAACAAGTTTCTAATTTCTAATCAAAAACTGCTAGCAACTCATGATTCACTTCAGTGAACAGACAGGCCAAAACATGAAGTGCGTAGAAAAGAGAAGTTCAACTCATTAAATAGCTATTATACCTCTGCATTAAAGCTGTCTTTTATAAGCGCGGCCAACAACAATATTTCTTTGTCCCAGACTTGCTGAAATTGTAATTTTGAGCGTCCCACAACCAGGAACTGAACCAAATATTCAATGCACGAACGCTTTGACCACTGAGCGATTGGAAAACCCGATTCAGTGGTACCCAGCGCCGGTACGTCAAACCAAAGACCTTGGATTTAATTCTCGGTTGGGGCATTCAGAAATTAATTTTTTAGCAAGTCTTTTGAACATCTCTGGACATCTGGCTTCATTGCAATACTTTTCAATGTGAACAACACAAAAGTCGCTACGTGTGAAAAACAGGCTTTACATGTTAAAAAGTGTGTAAAATATCTATCTTGATTACGACCTTAAACAGTTACAGGTCGCGATTCAAATTACACAATAATCATAATAGGATATATGTGCCCATGCATATACGGCAAGAAAACAGTGTCATGGTTTTATATAAAAGCACTTTTAAAATGATAGTGTAACATTTCTCACAGCTTTTCAATACCTCTTTGTATTTTTGAAATATTCATGCATGTTGTGTGACAAAAGTTCTGCATCATATTGGACAATCAGAGTATAAAAATAAAGTGCTTTGTCTTGGAATTCATCCAACCAAACGAACAACATTTCCGATGAGTTTTCATAGATCAACAATTATTAGCTAGCGTAGCTGATCGATCTACACAGTGTGACAAAGAACGTTGGATACGAAACTTTGTCCGCATTAAGTCGCCTCGATATGGACCTGTTCACAAGATACCTGCATACTTTTGGTTTCAGTTTGATCAGACACCTTGATTTTTCTAAATTATCGGTAATAGAAAATATCATCAGAATATAGTGGCAGAACAGATGGTCTTATACAATAAACCTTTGCAGAACTATTACGATAAAGACATAAAGTGTTCCCACGATGCCAGTAAAACTTATGTAGCCTTTCTCACGCTATGCGACCAGGCCTTAAAATCGGCCATGTTTGGGCGGCAAAATCATTGTTTTTGGCCATCATTTATTATTAAAACGAAAAATAAAAAATTGTGTGCTTGTTAACACTTGTTTGACACTTGCTACCTTCATATATGACAAGCATTTGGACTTAACGGCAAAATTTTTCTACGTAAATACGCGTAAAAAATTGACATTTTTGCATCTCCTATTTTCTCCCCGAAAATTCAAAATCTATTGCTGAAATTTCACACAGAGTTGGCAATAGTCTCAGGTTTACTAAAATCGAAAGAGACGGTTTTACTTTCTTTTCAATAAAACAAAATTTGCCTAATTCAATAATTTACCACCCAAAAATGGCGGATTTGAGGCCTGGTCGCATACACTGACCTTTAAGTAATCTGGACTGAGTGCTCCAATATGTTTTTACTAGCGGAAAGTGTCCGCACCGTGCTGACGCAATATGGGTCCTGCCACTCATGCAAAATTTGCTGACCAGCAGTGAGAAAAGGCTGAGAAAGCTGCTTCTTTCGAGACTAAATTGTTTTCGGAAAATGTCTTGTGGAAAAAACTTTCATTTTAGGGTTTTGCAAATCATGTGTGCTACAGTTTAAATATCTTTATGGTGACCTCGTGGCGATTTGAACAAAATAGTTGCTGTTCTGGACTTCAAGATAGAGAAAGGAATAAAATTGCTCACGTCAGTAGCACTGAAATTGAGTGAACCAATTGTGAAAATATAATCTGTGAAAGAGAGCTCTAAAAGAAATATGTTCGCACACATGATGACTTATGTTTAACAGTAGCGGATTAACGTTTCTTGGGCCCCTGGCTAGTTTTCGGATTGGGCCCCTCGGGACCTGGCCGCTGCCTCCCATTCCCCTCCATCCAGTCACCTCTCCCACACTGATTTCCCTAAGCAAAGGAGCCAAGACTTTTTATGAATGAAACAAACTGCTATTAAACTTGAATGAAACAAACTGCTGTTAAACCTGATTAAAAAAACTGTTACTTGAGGCCAATACTTAATTGAGTGGCCAATTCTTATTCTAAATTTCCAGCAAACGTTCAATTTAAATTGAATCAAACTTAGTTATTTTTACCTTGAACATTATTTAAAAAATACTTCGGCGGCTGCGGGCCCCCCTAGAACCGGCAAATCTGCCGGTCTCTGGCTGTACCCCAGTCAGCTTCCCCCTCTTACTCCGCCACTGATGTTTAATGTTGAGTACAACGGCTTGTTTAAGAGGAAGATATGCGAATTTTATACATATGAGGAGCAAGCATTTTAACCACTGAATCATAAATTTATATCGTAGATACTTTTATAACTTCTACGGTGTGCAGTACAACTGCATATACAGCTTCTTGTACCCGGTAAAAGTAAATTCAGCGTTGAAAACACATTTTTAACGTTTTACAAGACGTAAAAACCATTGCCAAGCAAATAATCCAAAGAAATAGTCACAGAACGAAATTCAGTAATGTTTTTTCTGAATGTTTATTTGCCCGCAAACAAAAACAAGTGTCGCTCTGCGGTTATTTTCATCGCCGGCCAGACCTATGTGGCGTCAGCATAGTGCGGACACATTTTGATCCCAAGCACTCAGTCCAGGTTACACAAAGGTCAGTGGTCGCATAGCGCAAGAAAGGCTAATTCATTTAGATCATTACGGTTAGCAATGTGGTCCATTATTAATATTATCAGCCTTGTGTGAACCGGGTTTGCTGAGTAGAAACCTTCTACTGCCAGACGATGGTATTGATCAAAAGTAAGTCTCCCATGTCCATTAGTAACCTTGCACCCTACGCTGCATATTCCACTCATCAAAGGGAGACGTCCTGGTCGATGCAGGTTTAACTGTAAAATAAGCCTAGTGTACATGGGGCCAAGTTTAGTGGTCCGATGCAAAATTATGGCACAAAATTTAACAAAATCTTGTCGTTTTTCCTGTCGGCTGAGTTGCGAAGATCGACGCTTTACGTGAATCAGGTTTAAAACCTTTAAGGGCGATATGCGTGTAGAGTTAATCAATAAAATGCCAAACCCGGATATAAACTGCATTGTTTACTGCCAAAAAGAGTTTTGCAAGTAAGGCAAAGGGCAACGAAATGAAGTAGAGTACTAGAATTCTTACAAGTAAAACTGACCGTTTTTAACGTAGCCCTTTAGTTTATGGCATTGAAAAGTATAACTCCAATGTTACAAAGTGGAAGTATAAAATTGTATTACGATAATCTTATCCTTATATATTAAAAAGTGCAATTATTATATAGGTATAAGCTTGTACCAAGTTGTAATTTACCCCAGTTGCTATACTTAATGTGTAAAATGCCACGTTATAGTATTTTTGGCGATTTTTCTCAGTTGATGGTAGTCGGATAACATCAGACTGTTCCATTCCACTTTCTTACCCGAATTTTACCACTGAAAAAGGAGTACGTGGGCCGACTAAAAGTGCATAGTGTGCGTCGGCATTACCAAACAAAACATGGTCGAGTGAACGTTTGGAACTTCGAAAACGTTTGAACCCACTTTAGACATCGAACTTTACAAGCCACGAACTTAAAGCCAGTTTTCTACTAGGTGGGAATTCCCGCGTGGAAAATAATTCAACCACATTGATTGGCTAGCAATATATTTCGCCGCGAAGCGAACCACTCACGTTGCTTTATTAATTTCCGGACGGAAAATTCCGCCTGGTGGAAAACTGGCTTAATGCATATGAATGCAAATCAGCCAGAAAATAACGTTAAAAACGTTTAAGCATTTGCATTAGGTTCGGGCTTTAATGTCATGGCACGTCGTCTAGATCATTCAGATTCAGTTATGCAGGTGAGTACCGTTAAGATCTGGTCAAACAAATTTGACAGCCAATGACAATTGGTCTGTGAAAAATCAATGTAGTAATCATACTTCATTTCTCATCGCACACGTACTCAAAACAATCATCTCATTGCGTACATCTCTACTGGTGAGAGTCTTATGGATTACTTTAACGACGCCTAACCATAACCAGCGATAAACTCCCTGGCCTGCAAGACGGTTTCGAATTTAGAATCTGTCGTTATTGCTAGTGAATTTTTCACTGATCATGATGAGGCTGCATCACTGAGAGAGATTGGTGCACACAGTTTACAGATGTTGCTCTTCCTATATAGATAGTAAAGGCAATATTCAGATAGTTTAAACCCGATAACGCAATGATGCATTTTTCATCACTGATCCTATTCAACTTTCTGTCTTATACCATTAATGTTTGATTTAGCGCTGGGGCGGTTTTTCCATTCTAGATGAGGCGTTTCATTGAGAGCAGACTTTCATCAAGAGCGGTGCTTTGCAAAAGTGCTAGAAAAATGCTCGTACGAAAGTCTTTACTCCTTGCCTGAGTTCGTTTAGAGTAGGTTCGGCACATGAGAAGAGGGATGTTTGACCAAGGCCTTAATCGACCGTTTACGGCATGCTGACATCACCATTAACTTTTTAAAGGCCCGTTTACACGCGCGATTTTTGCTGCGATATTTCTCCTCTTGGCATATGTGATCGACTGGGTTGACATACGAGTAGCAAATTCGATCGTTGGATGAACAGTACTCGCCTGTTATCCACTCTATCACATCATTCAACACGAGAAAAATCGCATCAAATATCGCATGTGTTAAATGGTCCTTAAGCCTGTTTTTCACTAAGCGGAACTTTACGTGCGGAAAATGTAGCAACGTGATTGGTTCGCTTCGCCGCGAAATATATTAGTAGCCAATCAGTAAGTTTATTTTCTCCACGGAAATTTCCGACCTGTGGAACACTGGCTTTAGTCGTTTGTTATCTTCCTTCACCCTTGAGGCTTCTACAAAAGTTAGAATCGAGCGAAATGACGACGAAGGGAACAAGACTTAAACTATAGTTTAAAACTTTTGTGTAGAATGGAGAAAGAGCGTTTAAGGGTGCTGCTCCATCAATTGGGAACTCGCTTCCAATTTTAATTAGACGGTGTGAAACTTTAGATTGCTTTAAAAGTCAATTAAAGACATTTTTAATTAGAAGCGTTCAACATGATTGTTTATGTAGTTTAAAACTATATAAAAAGTATATAATTATAGTGGGAGCATACATTCTATTCTTATGATATTTTAGGATTATAGTTGTATATAAAATGCAGTATACTTTTAGAATAACTTGGATTAAACTGCTGTACAGCGCTTTAGAATGTTCTTATACACTAGGCGCTATATTTAAATAACTAAATTATTATTATTATATTATTAATTATTATGCACGTCTAGTTTTAGCTTCTTCACTTCAATCAAATTCGTTGATCGCGGTAAAGTTTTTGATTTATCTTTTCTTAGTTAGTCTGCAGCACATGTAAATCAAGATATCACATTGTAGCTACAACGTACGTTCAATATACCCAATTTAAAAGTATGAAGTGAAGAGTAGCTAGATTGTATAGATAGTTTTCATGAAAAAGGACAATAAATTACACAGCTATAACTTAAACTAAAGAATTTCAAAGATTGTAGAGATGACGGTGGTCCTTTTCCAACATTTCTGCTACAACATGGGGGGGGAGTCAGTTACCCAGGCTGTCTCAAAGAAAACGAAATCGAAACGCAATAGGCCACTATTTTTGAATTTAAGATCGAAAATGCAACATGCACAAAAGTAAGGGTGTCTAATATACGTAAATCAACTAACTACTTGGCATACTCAATGAAATTTTAATTGTTGATGTAGGAAGAATGTGATTTCGACCGGTACATTCTCTTCCAAAAGGTCATTTCTTGTTTTCACGAAATAAAGAGCGTATCGTTTGAAAGCTCAATAATTCCTCTTTCTAGCTATGCGAAGATTAAATCGTTTAATTTCATGTGTGAAGCATTATACCCCGTTGACTTTTGCTTTCGTTGTCTCTTTGAAACACCTTGTACACAACAGCTACTGTAAACTTGGAAAGAAAATTTCATTGAAAAGTCAAGTAGGAAAACTCCTTCACCTGTGCTATAGGCTTAAGAACTAATCAAGTAAAGATTAAGAGAGATTTGTCATACAAATTTTCTCCGTTTCTTGCATGTGGTGTCTTTGTATGGCGCGAATCTTTTCTAACCGTTCACCAAACGATGCGTTTACCATTTGACCAATCACGACCACGCAAGACGACAGTTTTTAAAAAAACTGGACAGCCGGAACTAAGTGAAGCAAGGTCGATATATTATTTTGAGCGTAGGCGGAGGGAGGAGGGGGGGGTAATATATGCGTACAAATACAGTACAAATAGGAAAACGGCGGCAGAATGCCGAAGCCGTTGAACAAGCATCTTGATCAGATCACCACAAAACTGGTTCCCAAAAATTTGATTGGATTAATACAAAGCGTGCCCCACAAATGTAAAGGGTAATAATAATGGCAAGCATCGAGGTAGGTCTATGAATGAGCGTCAAAATACGATTCAGACTTGATATATAGAAATGAAATTTATAACAGAACATGTATGAACCAGATAGAACATGTTCAATTGCGCATTTTTATGAAATGTCGATGATGGAATATACGCTTTGATTTTGAATATTGCTACTAAACCACATTGATTTCAAGTGGTTTGACACGTAATTCTCTGATATTTCATAAGCTATACAAGACTATTTGACAATTAGGTACCAGCTAGTCAAAGGCTTCAGAGAAGTTTAATGAGTCAATAAAAGTAAAAACAAAACTCATATAATGCGTTCTCCTAGGAGATGATATACTAAAATGTACGAACCACAATGTATGTATATGCAGGGTTATATTAGCTACGCCGTACATAAAATTGAACAAAAGGCGGCATCACAACAGTGCAGGCACTACATGTTGCAACAAGAAATTACCATATAGAATTATAGACGAAGTTAACTGCTTACATCAAATTATTAAACTTATATCATAAGAGAAATTAAAGCAAAATATGTAAACACTTCTGAAAAAGTATCCTTGTTCAGTATATGACAGCTAGTTATTATGTGCTTGATTTACAAATGTAAGCACAAAGACAGCATGGGTTAAGCAAATTATTACACAACCAATTTCAAGACTCTACTAAAATATAGGTAGCGACTTACGACTACATTGATATACAGCAATGGTGCACATGATAAGTTATTTACCCGTGATAAACACCTACAAAAAATAGGCTACACAAAACATTCTAATTTCTGCCAATTTCTTCCTATACAGAAAACTGCATATTTTGAAAACAAACAAAGTGCGCAATTAGAAATTACCGAGGACTTGCTTGAGAGCTTTTTGTATGGCAAGAGGAAAACACAGGTTGTTCACGTGCAAGGGACAAGTAGAAAAAAAAGACGGGAAGAACTGGAAAAAGATGGTAATGGAAAACTACAATCTCTATGTAAGTTTTCTTAAATTATGATACTATTCGAAAGCTTTTTTAACACGCCACTGCATGTCATTGTCAACAAAGTGACTTAATCATATGCATAACATGATTCTTCACGACTTAACCGGTCTACTGCCTCAATTTGCATGAATTTGGGAAATATTTGATCGCACGGTGTTGATAAAATCCAGTTAAACAAATAGCACCAACGATATTCAGCATAAACTGCTCGCACGCATATGTGTGCAGTTTATTTTAAATATCATTGGTACTCTTTATGATTTTCTACTTGAAAGAGAAAAGTGAAAATGACTTCATTTGACAATGTATAAAGCACATGCTCTTATAGAATGAATAATTATCGAAATACCAACTTCTATGCATAGTATATCACTTGCCAATTAATCAAGAACACGAAATATAAACAAAAAGTTATGTACAAACTAAATAAAGTTTAGTGCAAGCGTGGCAAATTGTCTTCTACAACAGGATAAGTAAAAATAATGTAGAAGCATATTACGTAATAGTCTATTAATTTCGAACTGATTCACAGCTCCTTATTCCACAAAAGACTCAGCAGAGTACAAAGTGAGCGAAGTAAATATGTATTGCCCATTGGTTTAAAATGAACCAAATTTTTGACACAAAAAAAGTATTCAGTCTTTTAAATCCGAATATAATCAGCATGTCGATGCACTCTAGTATCTTAGGCCCGGTTCAAACGTCGAACTTTTCATGTGCCGAATCGAATGCAAATGACCCTAAACAAAGACTTGTGCTCATATGCATTCGATTCGGCACATGAAAAGTTCGACGTTTGAACCGGGCCTAAAACACAATCTAGTTTTACTTGAGGCTGCATGATGAAAAAACATTTAACCACCATGAAATAATAGTCCATTAATTGGATATCTTAGAGTGTATTATAGTTCTGAAGGGATCTTCTATCTCTTATAAGGCAAAGTTTGAAAAATATGTTCAACATATTGTATATTATTTTGAAATTCTGTTCAATATAGTGACACTGTTTTTAATTTATTGAATGCAGCAATAATTAACCCTTTAAATATCTACTAAATTAAGAACCAAATAAATAAATAAAGAAGTTTATTGGTAGAAAAAGGATTCCTTATACTTTTGGAAGTATAGCTATAAAAACAGAATGAATTTTTGCTATCACCCATATTCGATCGTAACATGTGCTGGCTGGATAAGTAATAAGAAACTTTTGGTAAAAATGTATTTTAGTTTTATCACAAAGATGATAACAAAGAATACGGCGTAACCCAGATTGGTTGACGATGTGGTGATTAGTAACGTGATAATATTGATAATATTTCCTAAAGTGCTTCAAAATGGCCGCCAGTCAAAATTTTTTGAAAGTCTTTTACATTCTTTTTTTAAAATAAATGCTAAGTAACTTTTTGTAAGTTTTAATATCGCAGAATAGGACCTAGACGAAGTCAAGGGTTTTTTTATGAAATTCACCTCACCTTCGGGGAATACTGATTGCTGCCGCGTAAGTGCTAACATCGAATTGCCAGGCGTAAGATATAGCTCCATGTTTGGCCTAACTGGGAAATTAAATTAACTTTTCAAATTACGGACCCAAAATTATTCTTATTATTGCAGCACGCATGTCTGCGTTGAATAGGTAATGATATTTTGACTGCATTTTACAGTTACAGACTAAAAGAACAATTTTGAATTTGGTAAAGTAGCCCCTTATTGGGGTGCCAAAGCACCAAAAATAAATGCAACTGCATAAAAATGTTCTCCTTCGGCCAAAATGAATTCAATTAAATTAAAGCTAGAAACAGGTGCAGAATTGATTTTACTTCGTGTTGGTTGAACAAAGAGACAATATTGCTGACCAAGCATGTATCGTAGTGTCTTATGCAGATTTTTGAATTAGCAATAACAGATGCTCGCAGTTTCACTACAATATGGAGTGGTATTTATATTTGCAACTATAGCTAAATATACATGTATATCTATATTTGTAAATGTCTTGCAGCCCAAAAAAAGTTAAATGACTTAAAAGTATAGAAAGCAGCTGAAACTGGTTCTACTTCGTGTTGGTTGAATAATCAGTAGAAAGTTCCGACCCAGAAGGTGTCGGCATTCTATAGGCCCATTCAATAAAAACGAAACAACAGTATTTGAATAAAACTGAAGCACCCAACTGTGCATCCTGAAGCTTTTTAATCAACAAAAAACCAGACATTGTTTCAGGGGTAACCGATCATGAAACGCGTTTCACCCGTCGTCTATGTGGGCTTATATTGGCTACAATGGCGAATACATTTTTGTGCCAATTCTTTTCCGTATTATTCTGTGTTTTCTGGTGTGTGAATTGCGGCCCCTACTGAAAAGAAGTTGTATGAAAATAGGCGGAAACCGTGACGTTATTTGTAGAAACTTAGAAACGGTTCTGTGCATTTCAATGGTTTACCATAGCCAATACCAGACGTACAATATGACACTGTAAAGATATATTCAAACTCGAAAGTTCTAGACAGAAGTTAAAGTGATACCCAAACCATTATCCCCAGCTAGTAATTTCAGCATAAGTAAAATTGCACGTACTCCGAATGAAGATATCATGATACACCATGTTACGTTATCTTGTAAAAATTAAATAACTTGCTGCCACTGAAAATAAATCAAAACAGATTCGAAATACCGCTGTTTGCAAGCTATCACGAGGCGTGCAACATTTTTCATGTTTGTTTACGTTTCAAAACATTCACATTTGGCAAGCAGAAACACACATATTGTCACGTTCTAAAAAGTATCAGTTACGTGCATTCCGGTGTACATCAAAGATGTCGAAGAGTCACGAGCTGACTTCCGTTAAAAATAAAAACTTGATTTACTTGTCAAACGCAAACGGTCGAAACGAAAAATACATGAGATAAATCGCACGCCTCACGGTATAGCTTGCAAACAGTACACAGTTTTTCAATCTTTATCGATCCAGAGTAATGGTTGCTTTCCAGTTACGCGTTTTTGACAGGCAAAAGTTAAAATTCTTCAAGGTTTTACAGTTTTTGAAAATACACGAACTAATAGACACGTACTTATATAGAATTCAAAATTCTTAACGTTTCTTCTTGCGATTGTTTGTAAGATAGGTTTTATTGCAATTTCAACTTTTACGTGCGTGTTAAAAACACGTAACTGGAAAGCAGCCTTAAGTGTTATGCGTCAGCTAACCCTTCACATGGATCTAACGGATGTTTTTCATTATAGCATTCAAAGTATTTAAACATAACAGAGAATAACATTGACTTCGAAGTTCGAATTTCAAAAAAACTCAAAGAACGGAAAGGGCATGCAACTCCTAAATTTATATGCATATAGCAGTGGTAGCAATGTGGAAATTCCAAATTTCGTCCATTACCAGAATCTCACTGTCTCCTTGATGACAATAGCATGGATGATATTTATCGTATATGAAACGCTAATCTATATGGACATAATCTAAAGTGATATACATGCAGATTTCATTCTTACTGATGCTTTACCGCTCTTTGCAATCACGCGCACGCGCACCGAATTTAAACGTTGTTTACAATTATCAACGTTACGTTTGGACATCCCAAACGTTACGTTTGCCTGCCATCAACGTTACGTTACGTTGCATAAGAATTGATGTAACGCTCTTGCGCCACCGTTTAGAAGCAACTGTCGACTGCAAACGTTTTTCCACGTTTGTTTGCATATGAAAGTTGCATGTTTGCCGTTACATTCGCGTACTTTTGATTGAAGGAGCAGCATGTTTTTATGGGAACGCCTATTTCCTTTCAAAACATGCTACTCCTTCACTCAAACGTGCGTGATTCAAACGGCAAACATGCAATGATGCAAATTTCAAAAGCAAACAAACATGAAAAAACGTTTGCAGTTGACAGTTAAATAGATAGATAGATAGATCAACTTTATTTAAACACATTAGCCTTTTCAGCAAATGCTGATTTCCAAAAGGAATGTGTAAATATTAACAACTACTTTAATAATACACACGATAAGACAAATTAATTAATATCACAATTATATACAAAATAATATTAAATAGGATTAGGTCAACGTAACGTTGACAGCAGGTAAGCGTAACGTTTGGGATGTATCAACGTAACGTTGACACTTGTAAATTTTTCAGTAAGCAATGATACGTGTGATTATTTGCTCACTTATTGGAACCCAGCCCACTCTGTCAGCGTTCCTTGTAGGAATACACCGAAGTGCCCACAGAAAAAGTTACGACTTTCGGCAAAATATGGTTTACCCACTTTCTTCAAACGCACGTCCTCAATCCTCAGTTGTGCACACCCTGACGATGGCGCCACCAAAGCCCCGCTCACTTTTGCCACGCAGCAAGCCAACGAAATGACTATAACCTTTCGAACACCAACGAGGGCGGACAAAAAACTAAAATTCTTCGTCAATTAGCATGTAAGGCTTTGCCTGTGTGCTCAACTCTCGCTAGTTGTGCACGAAATGAGCATTCCATTATGCGTAGCTTTTGGATAGCATTGGAATTGCAAGTAATGTAAATCAGATGTCCTAATATTTTTGTAAATAGAGAGCGTATAAAAACAGGTGTTGTACATTTTAAATTTTGTATTTCGTAAACCGCCCTAGCCGCAATAACCCCTGCAGCTTTGGATAAGAATAAACTAGAAACTTGCTCGTATAATTATAAACCATGCAGGGACAGTTTTTCTTCAAGGAAGATGGCGTAACCCTGAGTGGATGACTCTATATTATACAACCTCCGAACTTTCATTAAAACTATAATCTAACTAGAATTTCAACATTTCGTTTTAAAACTGTCTAACAATTATAGCCAGTCACCATGATGGTTAATACGTCGAAACATGATGTTTTGTCACCAAGACAAAATCACTACAATTCAATAAAACGGCAAATGATGTCTCTAAAGTAGCTATACGTATAACTAGAACAAATAACAAGTAAACATAATGACACATTGCTATTTCGGCAATCAAATAACGGGTTAAGACTTGTATCCGCGTCCAAACAAACTAATTGGAACATTAGCAGCCAATTATATACAAACGCAAAATGCTTTTTCAAAAAAGCTATTTTAAAGATGAATAGGTTAGGACCAGGTTAGGACAGGCATTGACTAGCCTGCGACTGCGGGCAGGTGGACGCATGGAGTTCGCCTCCTATATCCGTAACCAAAAGGTCCAATCGGACCTATACGGCCCGAGAGAATGAAGCCCGTTCACCTTTAACGCTGGATAAGTCCAGAATTCAAAAACACTCCCAAACAACTTCAATAAAAGCTTATGAAGTAATGCTCTAGCTAAATACATAATTATTATACGCAGTTAAAAAACTTTTCAGTTTTGTTGTTCAAGGAATACATAAATATGATTTATGTTTTGAGCTTATCCCGTGGCACCTTTCAAGTTATACGCGCTTCGTACAACCGGTCCTAGATTCTCTTTCTTTCAGTTGTCATTGAAAAACTTTTCCTTGCGAACTATACATTTTCCTTGGCAAAGTTACGTTTGAAATTAGGTCACATTTGAAACCATATATGGCAAAAAGATTATACAATAATATGCATCGCTGTAGTGGATTTACATACTAAAAACCAAAATTCACAACAATGCCCGACACACAAACTAAAATGAGTCGAAACGTATTCTTGTATATCATAACAGCAACGTCATTCGTCCGAGTTGTAAGCGACGACAGACAGAGGAAGAACTTTCGGTGTCACTGGAGCTAAAGTGTAAAACACATTAACTCTGGAACTGAGAAAAACTGTTTCCGTGAAAGCTTTTAAAATCAAGTTGTGGAACAGAGTTCTCGAGAATCAGAAACTTTTATATCATTTTACTGTATAATTTTTATATTCATCTTCAAGTATCATTTTTTTTAATATAGATTAAGGCCCCGTCCACACTAGTGCGTTTTCGTTTGAAAACGCATACATTTCGATGCGTTTAGGCCTTCCGTACACACTAATACGCTCGAATACGCTCAGCGTATTCACCGAAAACGCATCGATTTGAAAACGCTGTTGAAAGTGAATAC
>JAOBYK010458011.1:0-14068 GCA_025434845.1 Phenganax subtilis | reverse complement strand
CCCCTCTTGGAAACCAGCTTCTGCTGTAGGGGTTAGCGTAGTCAAATAAAGTTTTTACTTACTACTACTTACTTACTCATTTATCACCCTCCACGAGCTAACGATAAATATCTAATAGACCATCTACTCCTATCACTCAGTGAAGTAGAGGCGAAATTTCCAAGTTGTGGAATTATTATTGCTGGGACCTTAATCGTCACAATGTAAATCGAATTAAGAAACACTATCGGTTAAAGCAAATAGTAAAATCACCAACCCGTGGAGATGCAACACTAGACCTAATCCTGACGAACTTGTACAAGGAATACGTTTCACCGTCTATTTTTCCGCCTTTTGGTCTATCGGACCACGATACTGTCTTAGTTTCACCAATTGCCAAAACCAGTAGAGCCAAGCAAACAACTGCGGTCTATAAAGAGACCTCCTTCAAAGTTCCAAAAACTCAATAGGTCGTTATTTGGAATCTATAAACTGGTCCATAGTCCTTGACCAGTCATACAGTTGTGAGGATCTAATGGTCAATTTCCAACAAATCGTCATTACAGGACTGGACTTGCTTATGCCCATCACACGAGTTAAAAGAAACTCAGCAGATGCTCCTTGGATGACTGAAAATTGAAATCATTAACTACAAAGCGACTGAAAGCATTTTTCTCCTCTGGTCCCAAATCTACCAACTTCAAGTATTACCAAAACCTAGATAACAGAGAACGGAAATCTCGTAAAACCAAATATTACATGTCACATATTCAAACTAAGGAAAAAGAAAACCCTCAAGTGTGGTGGAGAGAGGTTAAACGACTAAGTGGTGTGAAATCTTCAAGCAGCGCAATACTTAACAATATTAATATTGAGGGTCTCGAACAATCATCAGAACAGGAACTTGCAGAAATGATCAACAAGGCCTTCCTTGATCCGCTAGCAGACTACAAACAAACGTCACCTATACAACGAACAATGTTGGAAGATTGCCCCAAATTTCTTGAAGTATCGGAAGAAAGAGTCTATTCACATCTAGTAAAACTCAACCAATAGAAAAGTACTGGACCCGATAAAATTCCAATTGGCTTTTGCGCGACTTTGCAGCCATTTTAGCATCACCAATAAGTCAAATACTAAATGCCTCTTTTAAGCAGCAATGTTTCCCCTCTTTATGGAAACTCACCAATGTCACACCGTTGCCAAAAACTAACATTGTGCATGACCTAAACAAACCTCTTGCGTTTCAAAAGTAGCCGAAGAATTTGTGGTGAATTATTTCGTGAGACTAGCAGTTATGAGAATAATTGACCTAAACCAGTACAGGGCTCTTCCCAGGTCTTCAACAACATTCGCTCTGTTAAGTATGATACACAATAGGACTTCGAAACTCGATGGTACTGGCGCTTCAATTAGAGTAATGTTATCCGATTACCAAAAAGCATTTGATTTTATTGATCATCAAATCCTAGTTCAAAAGTTGCTCCATTTGGACCTACCACGAAGTATTCTAAACTGGATAATTGACTTCCTAAGCAACAGATTCCAAAGGGTAAAGCTCGGAAAAGAATATTTTTCGGAATGGGGCAATGTACCTTGTAGTGTACCTCAGGGACCAAACTAGGCCCACGGCTTTTTTTAGTAATGATAAACGATTTATCCATTAACAACGCTAACCTTTGGAAATACGTAGACGACACTACGGCATTCGAAATATTCAAAAAAGACAGTTCAAGCATCGCACAAAATATAGCTGATGATATGTCTGAATGGTCCGGTACAAACAGAATAAAACTAAACAAAGACAAGTGCAAAGAGCTCCGTATCTCCTTCTGAAAGATTCCTCGAGATTTTAGGCTGGTAACAATTGAAGACCATAATGTAGAATCGGTAGAGTTTTCTAAACTGCTGGGTCTACCCATCAGCAATAATCTAACTTGGAATGTGCACATCGGAGAAATTATTTAAAAAATATCAAAGAGAATTTATCATTTAATCAGGTTGAAACAGGCAAAAGTCCCACCCAAAGATCTAGTACTATTTTATGCCACATGCATTAGATCCGTTATAGACTATGGAATAGCTGTAATATTCTACTCCCTACCAAGCTATCTCCGTAACGAGTTAGAAAGATTACAAAAACAATCTTTGAAAGTCATCATGCCAGACTTGGATTATGAAAATGCATTAAGCACCAGTGGTATTGAAAGACTATCGGTTCACCACAAAAACATATGTGCCTCAACTTTTAAAACAATACTTGATGATGAAAGCCATGTGCTCCAGCCTCTCTTATCTCCTGCACATACTCCGTCCCATAATCTACGGAACAAAAGGAACCGTCTGATCCCTAGATGTAAAACGAATCGTTTTTTAAATAGTTTCTTTGTAGCCTTATGGCGGAAGTAACTTTGTATGTCTTGTCTTATGATGTAAATCGCTCGATACAATTTCTCTTCGAACGTTTTTTGTAAGCATATTCAAGGCTACGTTGAACGACCCTCTTAGTTTTTCTGTTTTGTTTTTATAATACTGAGTGAAGTGAGCACTCTTTTAATTTAATTACGTATAATATTAGCTTAATTTTTTTTTGTAAAATACGCAATTCAGCCAAGCGGCTGCAAGGTATTTTAAATGAAACTATCTATCTATCTATCTATCCATCTATCTATCTATCAATAGAACATGAATACGCTGCTACACTTTGCTCCTGTCAGCATCAAGGAGACTGGCATTTTAAGGTTGATATGTCAAGACAGTCATGTAAATCATCATTCTGAGTTAATGATGTAGCTGGCGGCTAATATGCTAGGAGGTTGCTTACGATATTTCGTCTGAATCATGAACTGTTCACTTCGCTAAAGGTTGTGTTACACTGGCGGATTTTTTTCGCAATCTCACTGGGACACAAATCGGCGAAACAAATCGACCAGTGTAACACAAGCTTAATGTATATTCGTATTGCACAGCTTTTCACGCTTGTAATTCATTTGCAACGTTTCGTTCCGTGTGTCTTTTGACATTTGTCTTCATGCTGTATGTACAAAACACTACTTAGAATGGCAAGGAACACCTACAACTTACAACCTTCATCAACAACGCTGACCGTAAATTTACATGACTGTAATATTTGTGACAATGGCAGGTCAAACGCTCGATGCCAGAGAATACAACTACAACACGTTGACTGCCGTGACATTTTATTTTTTTGAATTGTAATTCGTTTGATACAGCAAAAACTTATGACATGTTCTAGCTTTATATCAGCAATTTAGCAAGTTTATAGCTGCAGAAAGAAAGTTCTGATCGCTTATTGTACTTGTCTCATTCCTACGAATCCACCGTTTGTAACTGGGTGGCAATATAACTACTTATATAATTATTATATTTTGCTGCAAGCACGTGTTCGATAGAAATCAACGCGAATACGGGGGGACGTGCTGTTGGAGTTGCTTAACATTTTAATAGAAATATGAGCAAGAATTGCCGGTATACACTTTCGGAAAGTTTACACTATGCCGAACTGTATGACTGAATGTATGACTGCATGACTGACTGAGTGTATGACTGATGTGAATTTTCGCCACTCGTCACAATACTACAAAGTTCGAAGAAACTTTGCACTAAAAAATGAACGACAATGTAATCTGCCGTGTTCTATTAACTTCATTCCAATGCTTTTTGACTTGTTTCGTAGGCCAATAGATGGTATGACAAGGTGCCAGTTATTTCTCTGGATGCATACATAGTTCAACGCAGACACGGATAAGCATTTCCAACACTTATACAGCATTTGCTTGTCATTGAAACAAAAGAGATGGACATTAGAATGATAGGTGTTCAATAACGCCCAAAGCACAACAATAGCTCTATTTGAACATCCATTGTGCTAGTAAGAAAGTTCAACAACACATTATATGTTCCGTAAAGTGAAAGTCAGTAGAACGAAACAAAAACAATTGCATTCACTTATTAATCATGAACATTTTGGGAACAACAATAGCAATGAATCAAACAACATTTAACTAAAACAAATATTCATTAATATAAAGGTGTACAAAGTAAGAGGTTGCATTCTAACTCACTTGCATTTAATGTTTGTCTGTTCACACAACAGCAATATGTGCAATATTTCTTATCGCCGCATGTTTTCTCTTGCTCGCCATCGTAGCAAGTAGGTCTGCATAAGCCTGGCCCATGCTGTACATTTTGCTACGGTTAGGCAGTGCATATTTTGTTCAGCAACTCCATCAAAATTTGTTTTGGAAATTCACCTAAAGGCAGTTGTGCAATTCTCGCCGCTCGTCTGTCATTCATACGAAGGTGAACGTGGGGACGGGGAATGTCTGCCTTAATGTCGGCTTTAAGGCAGCTGATGGTTTGTTCTACAGGATTCAGGAACGGGCTATACGGAGGGAGGATCTTCCCATGGATATCATCAGTTGGGTCGGCTGCTCGTCTGCTCCTCTAGGAACTGCTGCACCATCAAATATTACGTAATGCTTTTCTTCATCATTCAACTGTTGGGCAGCGTTGTTGAAGAATTCCGTAAATATTTGACGTGTTATATCACCCATTTGAATAACATAGTGTATGAGACCTAGAACCGGGGAGATGTCAAGCATATGGTTACATTTCTTTCTTTTTTACCGCATACTTGACGGTATGCTCTATCCCCACGATGCGAGCGACCTTGACCTCTCGCTGTTCAAACGTTGTATCCACACTCATATATAAATAATTGGTGGTGCAAATTAGTTTCTTCAAGAAACCGATGCGCGTACACATGACGGCGTTTCACAACATCCTGTCTGTTGCGTTCTGCCGGCAATGGATGTGATAACTCCAATGTAAACAACATGGCTTCCAAATGCTTTGATATGGTGCGGTAATTTACAAGTGGCTTTTGTGGTAGACGTCGTTGCAACGCTTCATTGATAACTCTCAGTGTTAGCTTGCATTTCTGGTTGAGAATCGCTTCCAGACACCTCCTCATTTCTTCATCGACTTTTACGTTGTTTCGCCCTCCACGTGGTCTCTCATCAGCCCTATTTTTTCGCACATATCGGGCAATGATTCCTCGTGCTGTGGAATGGTTTACGCCCAAATTATCGGCTAATAAGTAGTCTTGATCTGGTGCTTTGAACGCACATATCAATCTCTCCCTGCCTTCTTGCCCAATTCGATATCTCACTCGTTCTGCCGTTGCACTTGCTGTTTTTGTCTCCTGTTCAAGTTAATCAACCTCCTTCATCTGCACGTTTATATCTGTTTTTGGTTATTTATGTATACAAATCAGAAAGCAGCTGAGTCCAACACGACTACATTTTCTGCCTTTGTGTTAATGAATATTTGTTTTAGTCAGATGTAGTTTGATTTATTGCTATTGTTGTTCCCGAAATGTTAATGATTAATAAGTTCACACAATAGTTCTTCGCTTCATTCTACTGATTTTCACTTTACAGGATATATAATAAGGTGTTGTTGTTGAACTTCCTTACTAGCACAATTGATGTTCAAATAGCGCTATTGCCGTTCTTTCGGGGTTATTAAAACACCCATCATTCTAATGTTCTTCTCTATTGTTTAAATGACATGTAAATGCTGTAATATAACAATTTTGAAGTGAGTCAACGTACTGTTCAGCTTTCATGCAGTGCAACAAATGCGGTTTATTTAAACACGTGATAATAGCGTAAGTCGTTTTTGAATCGATGATGTACTCCAGTATCATCATCGTTATCATCATCATCATCATCACTATCACGCAAATCATCATCATCACATAATCACTAACAACGGACTTTGAAAAAGAAATTTTCTATTTTTAACAGCAGCTTCGACAGCTTCCCAGGGATGCAAAGAATCATCTTCAACGAGTCTTTTTTTAGTTTCCATGATCTTGTAATGCACAGGATCCTTTTTCGTCTGTGATATCCACTGTATGTGGTCCAAGTAAAAGTCTTTAAGCTTTTTTGTCAGCTCCTGAAGAAGTTCTAAAAACGATTATTCTTTTGCATCAATTTCACTAAACCCACAAATTTGAAAAAGTTGTTCAAGTTCATCATAGTTCATTTCGCGAGGTCTAGACGACGCTTCATGTATCATGGTGGTCCAGGGATCAGAATTGTCCTCGTCTTTGCTGGCTTCACTCTCTTTGCTTCCCTCGCTGTTGCTCTCTTCTTTATCACTGCTATAGTCTTCTTTTCTACTGCTACATTCTTCTTCTTCCTGTTGGTCATCACTGTCGAAAACATTGCAGTTGTCTGAAGAGGTAGTTGCAACTTCGTCGAAACAATCTTTTCATGCTCTCTTTGATCTGGGCATAATGGAGAGCTTAAGCTTCGCGTTCAACGGCAAACGTCAGACGCCAGGCGAAAAAAAATTTCCCGAATAAAAACAGTAAGGCATAGATAATTAGTTGTGTTAGCACAGGCTGTTGAAATAAAACTGTTTGACATCAAATGGAAAATTTAAAAAGACGAGAGGCGAAAAAAGTCTGCCAAGAAAAAAGGGCTCTGCCGTTTGCCGTAGCTTTTGAACGCGAAGCTTAAACTCCCTAATGTCACGGTCTTCCTCGTCTGTACAAGATGACTTGGCATTATCCAGATAAACAGGTCTTTCTATACTTGATAGCTGGCGAATGTCTGCCAAATGATTTGATAATTTACAAAAGTCTTTCTTTCAACATAGAAAACAGTCATTACACAATCCTAGTGTATAGAAACATTATTTTGTTTTTCGGGGAACAACGTTTTTAACAATTATGTCTTGCAAACGCGTTCTAGAAAGAGACCCAGAGACTTTGCTACGGGACGCATGTTGAGATGTCCTAGCGTCCCGTAAAACTGTTGTCTTGTAACAGCTATTGTCTGGGTAACCATCTATCGAGCAAATGCGACCCAGGCACTTTACCCCAGGAGGCATTTTGAGGAGTCCCTTAATACCATAGTAAGAATTATTGTCTGTGTACCCATGAATCGGGCCTACAGGACCCCGAAACGCATTTGAAAGAGACCCGATGTCCAGTATGACTGTTTCATGTGTGTTTTACTTTGGCCCAATTAGCCTTTTTGGCCTGATTAGCGTGACTATTGGCCTTTTTAACCTGTCCATTTCCTCTGTGTGGCCTTTTTGGCCAGTCTTGGTTTTCTTGTTCGGTCTTTTTGGCCTGCATACTTTTCTTCTTGACTCGTGCCCTGGACGGATTGGCCTTTAATATAGTTTCGGAGTCAATCTATGCATAATTTCAAGCATGTTTTGCTCCAAAACCAGTACGATTTCGCCTTTACATATCCCCTTTTTGCGTCGTTCGAAAGTATATTTTTTGAGAAAAAAAGGCTGGCATGCCAGTGAAAGCATCAAATGGCCATCATGTAAATATTAATAAATCCTTTTCTCTTACTCACGTGTGGCGAAAATTTTAGTGTTTTGGTGCTATTTTGAAACGATATTAATTTAGCACTCGGTGAATCATGTTGGAAACTGCTTAATCTCATCGAAGCCACATCTTGTTAGGGGTACACTACATCGTTCAAGCAGTTCATGTGCTAGTCCTTGTTGTGTTATTTTATCGGGATGAGTTATAGCTTTGCACTGGTTGGCATTTTCAGGTTTTACAATCGCAACTACTAGTGCTCTAGCTAAACAAATACTGTGTTAGTTTTGAGTGCAAATGAATGAGCAGTTGTTAGTAAAGTATCCAAATTGATCTCATGGCGTTTTCTTCGAGTCCTCCTGTTCGGCATCTCAACATGAACTATATTCACTAAATCATTTATTCTATTCTAACGTTATGGTTAGATTCAGGAACTCGCTCAATCTCAGTTAAAGTAAGTTCAGACGTTGATCCTCTCTGATCAATGAATGGTAAAGAATTGGGATATTCTAACTGAGGCGAATGCCAAACAAAATGGGCTTAATCATGAAATTATTTATACGTACAAAGTGGCTGATGACGTATGCGTTCATATACCAATTTTCTGGATATTTTAACTCTCTAAAATAAAATACCCAGGTAAAAACAAGAAAGTGTAAGACGAACAAAAAAAATGCCCTGAAACCATTCATCGTTTCTAACATTTTACTAGGAGTCTTCATGCGAGCCCCTTCTTGGCTCAGCTTTCCATTTAGCAATACTTTTTACAAAAGGCAGCATTTCCTTCTGATGGTAGTTCCTAGCTTTATGTTATAAAGCTCAATGCAAATGTTTACGAAGGCTAAACAAACACTATTGACCAAACAACACCTCTTATTCTGTGTTGAACTACCATCACCATAGGCGTGAACATCATTGACTATAATCTTTTTCACCACTTGGCAAGCACGTATCTGGTATACTACAGTGTAACCCCAGTAATACGACCACTGTTCCGCCAGAATGTTTTGGTCGTATTAACGGGAGTTGGGATCAAATTACGGCCCGAATGTTTTAAATGATGCCATACCAAACAGGCCATCGGGTGATCGTTCAGTTAAATCTATATTATGCACCAATCCGAGGACTTCAAAAAATGAGAACGTAGCTCATCAAATGAACACAACTTGATGAAGGTGGCCAAAAAACTGAACTAGATATCGAAAATTCGTATATAATGAACAAAATGGCCCGTTTAAATTCCCTTATGGTTGTAAAAAGCTGTCAGATTCGGTTGATTTCGTCGACACTGAAGCAAAAAAACTGTCTGAGCTTAAAACATGACTTTAGGCAGTTCTCAGCATTTCAATTTTATACATAAATTGAGCATAACTATGCATATTGAGTCGTTGTATTAATGAGTTTGGGACATCAAAAGGCAGTCGTTTGTCGTATTATCACGGTGGTCGTATTAACAGGGCCTTTTGATAAGGAAACTACTTAGTTGTTGTTCGGGGGAAAAAGAGGTCGTATTAACAGGGTGTTCCTACTTACAAGGTGGTCGTTTGGCGAGGTTCTATTGTATTCAAATCATATTGGACCACCAATTTGCAGCGGCACCAGCAATTTGAAAGCAGGAAGTTTCTAGCGCCAAAGGCGCGAACTGCCGCTAAGGGGTCTGGAGAACATGCTATCCTTGGAAACTTTAAAAATTAGATTCCCTGATACGCAATTTTAGGCATTTTGGCTCGTCACCCAGCTCGTGTTTTCTCCTCCAAGACAAACAAAAAAAAATTAAAACCAACTCAATGTGCAACAAACATGACGAAGGTAACATTAATTGCCAACAGAAGCTATGTCACGAATACATGTTACTACACTCTAATCACATTTTAGTTTAACTGCTGGTCCCAGTAAGTATGAAGCGAAAAGTGGATGTACATTTAACTGCACCATGGACTGCAGCAAGCCAAATCAGCGATTCTGTCAGTTTTGGTGCACCACCCTTTTCTCAGCTGGTCTGGACTACTCGTACAGGTGATATAACGAAACCACTTCACTGTTCTTTTCCCACATCGCACGACTCTTTGAGATCGTGAACATTTACTCCAATTTGCTAGTAATACGTCAATTGTGTAGCAGCTGTTCACACTCAAAGATCTTTTAATTCTTCGACCTATAGCAATAAGAGATATGGATAGCAAAAGGGTACGATACAAAGTGACCCAAAATCCTGATGGCGTTGTGAGATTGATTAATGAGAAGAATCATATTTCCATATTTCAAGTTTGAGTTAAATCCATTGCCAGAAAAATTGCAGTGTCATCCACTGAACTTTAACTACCCGAAGACGTGATTTTAGATAGCATTTTCAGTGAAACATTCCACCACGATTATAATAACTTATGAATAAATAATACAATAAAATGATACATAATATATAATATATAATATATAATATATAATATATAATGTATAATATATAGTATATAATATATAATATACAATATATAATAATAGTATAGAATATATAATATATATTATATATTATATGGTGTATAATGTATAATATACAGTGGGGGTCAAAATTCTGGGTCCAGTCAATATTATTTTTGTCTTATTCATATGGAATACATTTTCACTCAAGACAGCACTACATGCGGATACAATCGGTATTTACATAAACATCATAGGATTTTTTTTATAATTTAACACAAAATGACGTCGTTGTAATATTTTGTATGACCTCTTATCGATTTCAGGACAGCTTTGACCCGATATAGTATGGAAGGAACAAGTTTCTTTGGTACTGCTGGCTCAATGTTATTCCAACATTGATTTAGAACATTCCACCGGTTGTCCTTACTCGTGGGATTATGCTTCGCTTTCTCTTTTTTCAAGTGATCCCAAAGATTCTCAATCGGATTTAGGTCTGGTTATTGAGGTGGAAAGTGCATAACTTTCAGATCTCCTTTGTGCTCTTTTCTTTTCAAATAATTCTTGCACAGTTGGGAAGTGTGTTTCCGATCATTATCTTGCACCAACATGAAACCCTTTCTGCACAACATTAACCCTGAAGGTATGGCATATCTTTGTAGAACTGAGTGGTACTGTTTTTTCTCTAGGTTGTTCTTAATTTTATAGAGATCGCCAGCATCTTTCTTACTGAAGCAGCCCCAAACCTAAATGTTTCTACCACCATGTTTCATTGTCGTTTAATGCATGAGCTTTGAAATTTCTCATGCTTTGGAGATCTAACATAAATGCTCCTGTTGTTTCTATGTATTTCAAATTTTGATTCATCTGTACAAAAAAAATATCCCGATCGTTTTCTGTGTAGCCTTTGAATTTTCGAGCCCACAGATATCGTTTTTAGGTTTTTGTTTGTTTTGTACTTTCGGCAAAGGTTTTGAAATTGCATTTCTTCCGTTCAAACCATGCTCGACTAGTCTGCTTTTACAGTAGGTCTTCTTACTGGTTTCTCTCTTGTCTCATTAACTATTGATTAGATATTACCAGCTGTTGAAGTTCTATTGGGCAAAGATGTTACCTTGATTTATTGATCTCCCTCTAAAGTGGCAGCTCTTGGCCTCCCAGATCATTGCTTGGTAGAACACAATCGTGATTCTTGAAACCTTTCCAACGTACTCTGAACAGCACCCTTTGGCACATGTAACTTCTGCGCAATTTTGCACTGCGACATCCCTTCATTGCTCAGTGTGACTATTTGGCTTCTCTCTCCTTTGCTAAGTTCTTTTCCCATCCTTGGTCCAGCCGAAGAAATGATCTGCACTACTTGTGCAACTTAAATACCATTATAGTTAAGGAGAGGAATGTGGGAGTCACTACTATTATATACAATAGGCAAGTTCAAATCAACATAGGTAAATTTCTAATTCACAGGATACTATTTATTGTATATTGAGGAATATTATCGATGGGATCCAGACGTTTAACCCCAACTGTATAAGATATAATATATGATATATAATACATGATATATGATATACAATATCTAACATATGGTATATAATATATAATATGTAATATATACTATAAATTATATAATTTATATTTTATATGTAAGATTTTATACTTATAACATGAGCAAAGTGGTTGTTAGTGGATTTCTATGAGCGGGCGAGGGGAGGGCGGCAGCTTTCATGCGATCCGAGCCAAACAATCGACTACATTCTCCGATTTTGTTATCGTTGAAGTTCTTAACGATGAAACATCAAAGTTTTTTTACCAAAGGGTCCCACTGCCCCCCACAGAGTATTGTTGGATATTGGGGAAATGATTCAAACATGTTCAGCAACATCACTCAACATTAAATAGTAAGGGAGGGTTCAGACGCTCGTGATTTTTGTGAATTAATTATTGTAGCTGCAGTCGATGTTTTCACTGGGATTGTATCCTCTCTCAAAACTGGCTGGTCTTGGATTCATTAAGCATTTCTTACATACCATCTTGCGGCTGACTCTCGACGTTATGAATCCCCATGCCTCGACAGAAATCAAGAACTTTTCTGCTCAGTTTAGTCAAGTCGGCGAGAGCAGTTATTCGTATAACAGTGCTGATGACTTTATACCCCGGTGCCATTTGGTAGTTTCCGCTTGCGAGCTAAAAAATTAGTAGAGATGTTAACAAAAGCTTTAAACCGACGAGATTATAGTATTCGATGGCAGATATAAGGGCGAAAATTTTAAGTAAACATCAAGATTACATGAATTCAGAATTAAGTGGTTATAATATTGTATTATCGGAGCTGGTTGTTCGAGAAGGTGGAGAGCAGCATCAAGTAAACAATGATTTTTTTCAACTGTGGTAAAACTCAACAAAAATATTGAAACTCAGGTTGTGATGAAGGAAATCAATATTATCGTATTTACTCTTTAAATGTTATCAAGCGTTTTAAAAGCACACTATCCACTGGATAGTGCTATTGTGATTTAGAACAAGCAGTCCCTGCCTTTTAATTTTGATTTTTTCAATTGAGGCACATCTATGATTTTGTGCCAGTCGCATTGTGCTATATACAGCATCAGCCAACAAACTATGATGTATTTATTGTCTCCGCTGAAAAAGCAAACGTCAGATTATCTGAACAACGAACAATAGAGATGCCCGTGTAATAATAGACTTGATAAAAACGAGACCTAGCGTCGGCATGAGCTGTTTATAAAAAGTTAGCTGGTGCATAGGTGAAAAACCGACAGTGAAAAGGAGAGTAAAAAAAACCAAATTTATCGAATAGCATGTTTAAAAAAATACTTTGATTTGACGTCAATGGCGTTCTCTAATATGCTTTAGTCACAGTCGTACAAAGCTCGTAGTGCGATTCAAAGCTCTCTGATATCTTGTTTTGGTACTCGTGCAGCACTCCTGGTCATTTGAAAGCTCTGCAGTGTAATAGTTATCTTGTTGTCATACCGTTTTCATCTTATCTTTGATATTATGAAATGACTCTACTTCTTTAGCATTGGGTTGAATATAGCAAAGTTTTTCGGCAGGACGACGTGTCACTGTCAAGTTCTGAAATAGTTTAAAAAATCAGTAATGGAAGATGGTTATAATAGTAGGATCTTTATGACGCATAAAACATTATGGAAACATACACTAAGTTGCAACGTGTTTGTAAAAAAAAGATAGTCTACTGTCAGGCGGAAAGTTTCTCTAAAAAGTGGGACCCTACCGAGGTAAGCAAGCGTCATGCATGCATAGTAATTTATCGAATCAATTTTCGAACAAAAATGTTAACGGCATTGTATCACTTCTTTACTCGGTGAATTGGCCTAAACAGCTATTAAAATTTATGATGGAACTTGTACTAGAACTAGTAAATTCAAAAATCATTGTCATATAAAACTTACTTTTTCCACTAAAAGGGGACTTGGAGCACAGAAGACAACGCTGAGAAAAAAGAGTGCAATATTCGCCAGGACTGACAATTTTGACATCTTAGACTTAAGTTTTTCTTCCACTTCTTTTTTTGTGACTGTATCTGCTCCCCTAGAAGCTCACCATAATGAAACAGCTCTCCACTGGCCATATTTTTATACCCACAAGTTGTCCGTCCAAGAAGGTAAGACGATATGTGTGCATGGTTTTCCTCTGGAGTATTGCTGAAGCTCAAAGGTTCTGGCGTCTCTGAGGAGGCCATTTTAAGAGCCACAGGAAGTCCTAAGAGTCACTTATGGTCGACATTAACCAGAACATTCCAAAATCGAAATTTTTTCGAATATTTAGCCTTGAAACTTTCTTGTAAAAAAGCCTGTAATATTGCAGAAATTCAACGTTCACGGAAGCCTATAGGCTGTAAAAATTATATGCTAGTTTAAACGTATTTCGAAACTGATTTTTTCTTCAAAGCGATTTCCATAAACTTGCCCAGGCGTTGTGGCAAAACACTTGCCAACGATTGTGTCTGAATATAAATTAAAATTGTTGCAGTCACGGAGCTCGGATACTGTTCGCCGACTTCTTGAAAGATGAGGCGGCCATTAGCAAACGTTTCAGTGGATTATTTATCCAAATACCCTAGCTCTACAGTCTTCCAAAGAAACATTACTTTGGAGAATTTTGTTGCCTCCATTAAAAATCGCCGTTTCGTTACCTAAATTGCTACTTGGTAGCCATTGAAGCGAAGCGTAATTCAACAGTATCTATCTCGTCTTTCATGTATATATGATAAAGATTTGCTCTTTTAACTTTCAATCATTTAATGAAACA
>JAOBYK010457789.1:0-14082 GCA_025434845.1 Phenganax subtilis | reverse complement strand
AAATACGTCATTATTATATCTGCGTCGATTAACAGCACCTTTGATGAACTACAGTGCGACACATTAATTTATTTTAACAGTCAAGTGGCGGCGTAGAGCAAAATGATCAGATAAACTTTCTTTTACAAACCCAACAATGCTCTTGCACATGTTTGAAAAATCTCCTATACAGTTATTTAATTAAATTCACTCATGTAGGAAATACATCAAGGCTTGATGTTCGAAAACGTTGGAATATATTTTTGATGTCGTCTCCGCAAGCTGTGTTATAACGAAGATAACAAATATTGTACGTCAAAACCAGTGGTCAAAACTCATAAATCATAGATACATTGATGCGAATTTGCTTTGCAAATCATACACAAATTTATAGCCTACATTCATCTGCGCCAACCAATGCGCCAACCGCTTGGCACGGCTTTTTTTTACAAAGAAACTGAAAAATAAAATTACTCGCGGTTTGAAAATAAAACTTAACCGTAAAATTAGTCATCTTGCAGATACTATCTAACACACAGGTGGACCTGATGACAAAAACCGTTATCATAACGGTCGCAACAGTTTTAATTCAAACGACGCGGTAGGATTCCAGACTGTACACGTCCGTTCTTTACTTGTGGTAACATACAATACCTACGCACTTTGAGTTTTATCGTAGAAACGATTGCGGGTCAAGTTCTGCTCCATATAGACAAGGCCAGAGATTTTCTGAATGAATATTGTATAATTTGGTTGGAAAACATTTTAGATTAATCATTGAGGTAAATTTGTCAACAGAAAAAGTCTTGTTAACCGGTTTGAAAGTTTACTTTTTCAAAAGAATAATATTAGATTAAGATAAAGTTAGCACGCCTATGGTTATATAGGGGGATAGGTTTAAATCAATGATATTCTTCTACTATCTGACTAGAAAATCATTCTATTAGTATTCATTACTATTCTGGGGTACATTATCCGTGAAATAACAAATTTAAAAATTACTTATATTTTGAAACATGACGTGCTGCACGCTAAGGAGTAATTTACTGCTCTAAAAATATAGCGCTTTTTCAAATGGAATGCATGTCCTGCAAAACGAAATCTGAGTTATAAAAGTGTTGATTAATTGCGGTTTAGTTTCGGAATTACCCGTGACGTACATTAGTGAGAAAATAAATCGTGATGACAACAGATGTTAACCTAAGGTTTCCAATGTAAAGTTTTGGTGGTTTCGTATTGAAACTATTACTATGGTGATCTGAAAACACCTAACGATAAACAAATATAATTATATTTTATGTTTCAAGGTGGCATTTTACCTCTTTGAATTAAAGACCTACACTCTGATAACTGAAACAGTATTCAACAAAATATCTCAACATTCATCACTTAATTATCAGATATTAAAGTAAAGTTTCGAGAAATATTTTTGCATCGTAGCTACTGGTGTAGAATTACACATTCCAAAACAATTGGGAATACGTCCTAGTTTAATTTCACCTCAGGCCCGTTTCAAACGTCGCACTACTGCCGTGTCGAATGCATTAAAAACAATCGATAATGAGGGAGTTTCAGCTGATTATCTATCGTTTTTAATGTATTCAGCACGGCAGTAACGCGAAGTTTGAAACGGGCCTCAATCTTTTGTATGGATACTGAAACAACTGTAAAACCTAAACACAATATTCCTAATTTCAAATCGTCTATAAAATAAACATTACACATTATTATAGCGATCTATTAGTCATTTTCAATTATCTGCACTCGCTCATATCAAACATTTTGATCTTAGGACAACATCTTACATAAACTTCCGTAATTTTGTGCTAAATTAAGCAAATAAAAATTTCTAGATGTTACCAAAGAGCTTCAAGTTGCCCTCATCAAAAGACAGCGCGGAGCATAAAATATTGTAAAGAACAATACACCTGAAGCGACTATAACTTTTTAGTTGCGGTTTCGAAAGAAGAATTTACCAAAGAAAAATTTTGTTTACAGGAATTATCACACTAAGAGCTTTGGATTTTTTACTTTTCAGATTTAAGCGATTTAAGCCGACACTTGAATGAAACCCATACGACTGACTCGCAATTTCTCTGTCTGTGAACACACACCAAGTGGACATTTGATGTAACATGGACAACAACTCTACGATGAGTAACTCAAGTTTGTTCAAGAATTCAACAAATGCTCCTCAGTTCAACGTAGCTCTAGTGATAGTGTTATGTGGTCTCATTCCTCTAACAGTAATTGGAAATTTGTTGGTTTGCATCGCTTTTATGAAATATCAGAAATTACGAACAGCGACCAACTGTTTCCTTTTTAGCTTGGCTGTTTGTGATTTGATAGTTGGGATAGTATTAATCCCTCTTTGGATTGCGTTCCTTGCTACCGGAGGATTTACAAGCTTGCCACAAAGTTTCTACACTTTTTGGAGTATATTGGAAATCACATGCAGTGTGGCATCTATGTCTAACCTGGTTGGAGTCAGCATAGAACGATGGTACGGTGTGTGTTACCCATTTCGACACATGAGTATGAGTGTCAATTGTGCTGTAGTATCATCAATAGCGTCATGGGCCTACGCTTTGGGAGTCGCAACTATGTACCTATTCTACAATCCGTTGAATCCCTGGGCA
The DNA here is from genome assembly GCA_025434845.1 of Phenganax subtilis. Classification (NCBI taxonomy): domain Eukaryota; kingdom Metazoa; phylum Cnidaria; class Anthozoa; order Malacalcyonacea; family Clavulariidae; genus Phenganax; species Phenganax subtilis. The sequence goes on along the minus strand of JAOBYK010457789.1, from coordinate 11,464 downwards.
ATCACCGCAATAACTTGTCTTGGGCTGTTACTGCCTTTTACTATCATGACTATTGCATATGCTTGCATTGCCCGTAAAATCAAGCAAAAATCTCGCGCAAATTTTCAAACATCTGGCAAGGAGTACAAGACAATTCGAATATTGATGTTATTATCAGCAGCATTTATAATATGTTGGCTGCCATTTGGTGTTGGATCGTTAGTGGTGAACTACTGTGATCAGTGTGCAGAATACGTTTTACAAAGACCAGTTCTTCATGTTTTCCCCAAAGTTCTTCACTATTCAAACTCGTTTGTAAACCCTATTCTGTATTCCTTGTTCAGCCCCAGTTTTAAACAAGCTTTCAAACAAATGTTTTACGGCACTAACCGAACAGCAAAGACAATACGACGACAGAGTACGCTCGTTACCGACCGTAGTGGTTCCGGAAGTCAGAGCACGAAGTTTAGTGGAAGTTTCCTGATCAGTCTCAAAGAAAAAAGAAAATCAACATTTAGTGATGGAGAACGAAAAAACTCTTTTGTAGGCGACATTTCTGCATAGAAGATGACCAATAGGGTGATGCCCTATGTAATTATAATAACGTAGAAGAATGAGATTTAACAAGGTTGTACATATTTCCCAAGAACTTTTGAATCTTGTAATCAGCATTGTAATAATTTAAATAGTTGAAAACAAAGTATTTCATATAGCTAGGAAAATTAAAAATATTTAAAAATTCTAAATCCTGCTGTTTCTTACTTCTTAATAAAAAAAAGAGAAATTCTTGTGAAAATATGTAAATTAAGCTTCATCTCTCCCACAAACAAACTTTAAACGTCAAAAAATTGCATTTTGTTTCGCTAGTAAAGGTTCCGCCAAGTTTAGCTATTTGGGATCCGCCCAATTTTTTTCGAGATGAGAGAGAGCTCTGGGAATGAGTTTTTAAAACAACCGCTAGCCTTTTGCATCGATCGCGGGCGCCAACTTTGCTGTTTACATTGTTTGCGAAATTTGAAAATTATTAAAATTTTGTTATATACGCTGGATGCAATCCTTTTGGAGTATAATTTCAATTACACAGAAAGATATGACCCGAACAGATACCGAATTTCGAACATGAACAGAAAAATATGGCAAATTTAGGAAATATGGATCAAAAACAATGGTCACAAATATCGGTAATGCATGGTGCACGACAGAGGAAGAAAACTATCTAACGTTTGTCGTGAATGATCTAGCTTGCTTTTCGAGAGAAAAGTCATTTAATAAAGTGCTTATTTTCCCATCACTACCCTCGCGATTTCGCTTTTTGACTCACAAACTAGTGGAGAAATGGCCAGAGCTTAAAAGTTGCTCGATAGGTTTGGGGTCTTCACGACGAACTGTGGTGTACTTCAAAGAAAAAGCACGGTAAAAAGTGATTTACTTACCCACTTTGAAGAAATTAATTACTCTACTTGTGCACTGGCGATATCTGTGCAGCATTTTTTGAAGATTGTACTGTTTACTGGTCTTTACTTCTTTCCATCCACCAAAATGACATGACGTCACTATCAGTTCTAGAAAATATATGCATTGTTGTTATTTTGCGAATGTATGTGTAGATTTTAGAGTTTAGAATTTGTTTATTTAGCAAAACACATGCACCTATGAGTACTCCACAAAAAACTGACCAACGACCTAGTTGTTGTGGTGAAGGACGTGGCACAACGGGTGAGGTACAGCATGGTAGACCAAAGGATAGTCCCACCTCGTCTCACAGACCCACTCAAGCCTTATACACCCCTGGGGCTTTCAGAAAACACAGAAGAAACTCTGGTAGTCAGGGAGAGAAAGCAATAATTGATCTGCCTGGAAGTGACGAGAATACCTTGCTAGATTATGATACAAGAACGGGACCTTCAGAAAAACCAATGCAAGTTTATAAACCAAACTTGGATAATCAGTCTGACTGCAAACAAATGCCTAAAGATAATGAGACTCAAATTGCAAGCCTGCCAGACAATGACAATAATCTTGAAAAAAAATTAAATAACTTAGGCCTCAGTGCTCCCGTCGAAACTTCAGCTGTAGAAAACAAAGTGCCAGAATATAATAAAAAAGAGAACATTAAAAGTGTAACAAATAATATTGCAGTCACTGATTGTGCGATAAATGAAGATGAAAATAGACCTGAAAACAACGAAACGGTCGTGGATAGTGGAAATGTTGAAAAAGTGGATGCAGGAAAGAAAAGTAGCCCGAAAGATATCGTGGAAGCTGAAAGTACAGAGCAAGAGGTGGAAGCACCCAGCAAGAGTAAACGGAAAAGCAAAAAAGCGGAGAAAGCCAAAAAGAGAGAAGAAAGGTTGAAGAAAAAACAAGTAAGAGAAAAATCTTCAAAAAAGAGGGACGGTGAAGTAGAAACAATAAAAGAAGACAACGATGATTTCGGAAAGAAAAAAAGCAGTAAAGACAAGATTCAAGAAGAAAAAGTACTAAAAAGGATGATTGATGAACAAGCAAAAGACAGCCTCAGTGAAGATATGTCAGTTCAAGAGAATGAACACTGCATTACTAGCCCGCCAGGGGAATGCGCACTCGAAGATGAGGACTGGGAAACAGCGTGGGATGACGATGGAAAATGTTTAGATGATGATGTTTTAGCTGAGGTGAGAAGTAAAGTTTCTAGAGCATACTGTGTTTATACTCGGTCTACGCCAAAACTAATTATGCATAATGTAATGATGGACAAGTTAGCATGTGTCAAGCTATTCCTTTCTCCTTTACCAGCTCGAGGAACATTTAGATACAAGAGATGTTGAGACTGTTCAACCACAGTTCGATTACTTGTCTTTCAAACCAAATGATATCATTCTTGAAAACGGAGGTACTGTAAGCCTGCGAAATCCTGCTTCCGTTTCTTTCTCCTGCAATAAACTGTCTATTTTCCTCGCTGTGTGTTTCAGTATTTGATCATGTCGTGGAAATTTACGACTTCTGTCCACAGTTCAAAACCCACGATCTAATAAATGCTCTTTCAAATTTTCAGTAAGTTCCGCACCAATAATCGTCATTGAAAGCTTTAATATTCCACGGTAAATCAAAATTCAATACATCGTTTTTTCAGACAACAAAATTTTCAAATCCACTGGGTTGACGATACTCACGCATTGGCAGTGTTCAGTAATCACAGAGCAGGTTAGCTATCTACACACGTTTTCAATGCATCAAACAACTTCACGAATTATCTTGACGTAAGTTTCTTTGTTTTATCTTATGTTACAGCACACCAAGCCATTGAGCAGACTTCAAGTCCCATGATGAAAATTCGTCCTTTATGTGAAGGAACACAAGAATCCAAGCTCAAAGCAAGAAGACACGTCGGTGAGAACTTAGTAGCAATTAGAACTTTCTTTAGAATCTCATTTAGAATTTTGATTGACCTTTATGAGTGATTAGAACTTCAATTAGAACAGTGTCCTATGCTCGCCGTATTTGCCTTGTTTCAGTTATCTGTTTTATTAAGTCATATTTGAAATCTTTCTAGATATTCTTCAACCATACAAGGAGAGACCGAAGACAACAAAACTGGTCGCTAACCGTTTAGTAGCCGGAGCGCTGGGGCTGAGATCAAAAATGTCTCGAGAAGAGAGGCAACTTGAGCGAGAGAAGATCAAAGCTGAGCGAGGCAAGTGAATGATTGATCCAGATTGGAGGCATATTGACACTGAGACACATTGACCCTTAGTTTATCTTGTACTCAGTGACATATCTGCATTCTCCAATAACTTTGAGAGGCGTAATATACTGTTTTTGTTTGTTTTAGAGAGAAAGCAGAACAAGGAAAAACAGAAAAAGGATCTATGGGAAAGTGACGATCTGTAAAACAATTTAAAATGTTCGCATGCAGACACAATCAATATATGTTAATACAATCTGAACTTTACGTAATTTTCAGCTTACTCTAAGAGTTTTTCCAGCATTTTTACCAATTGAGTAATTATTTTAACCAACTAGAATAAGGATTCCTTTGGAGCATCGCAGTGTAATAAGTGAATAATTTTTTTTAATGTATCAACTGTTGTTTATTTCTCAGTTTTGAGATTGAACTCTTGAAGTACTTCGAATGCATTTTTTGACAATTGTTGATACATCTGACAAGCCGTCATCGTTGAAACGATCTGTGCACTTTCAGCGCCGATAGAATGTTCAAAAAATCTGCGCTCACTATCAGACGTTACGTGACTCATGGGAGTTGTGTACATTTACAAAGTAAATAACCAACCATTGCTCAAGATTATTCGCTTGAAAAGGTACGAGATAAATCTGTGAAACTTTATCGTGTTGACTCAGTTGGCCTGATGGCTACTAGGGTAAGCCAATCTAAAACCCAGATGATAACCTGTATTAAATGCGCACGCGTAAAAAATGGACAGAACAGAAAGTGTAATCGCAGTCGGTTTGCAAAGAAATCGAAGGTGATCCAGTTTCTTTTTACGCACATGAATTAGTTACGGCATTTTGGCCACTTTATTCTAATCCAAATTTAGGACGTGTGAAATCTTATTAAAGAAGTATTATTGGAAATGCACCAAGACATGTTTATCTAAGAATTACCTCCTGTTGTTTACAAAAATTTAGGTTTCAGGAAGTGAAATGTACTTCGTGTTCTTTTGTTGGAATATTTGCCGATGAATTTAAGGAAAAGTGTTAAACGGCTTACGCAAAGTATCGCGAAGGTATGAAACCAAAACCAAGACAAATTCCATATTTCTCTGCCTCTCAATTCACGAGAAATTTTTCGGGGTGATATACGATATCCTAATGTTTCGTCGACATTCTTAATTTCACGTGTTCTTGCATGTGTAAAAAACAAGGACCACGGGGGCTGGTTTGCCATCTGATCTCATCTATAAACAGAGAATGAAGTATTCAATGTACTAAAACTATTGCAGCGCTTCAGTGAGTGCATTGTTTCGTTTGCGTAATTAACAAGTCGTTGCGGTGATTCATAGAACAGGCCTGGTAGTTGTCACCCAACATTTTGGATGGAATTGTGATTACGTTGCATGGTGAATATTCTGGGTCCAAATCATGTAGTTCCTGCAAGCCTGTTAACAAAATGTCTTCACGGTACAACGCAAGCTTCGCGCTCTCCGGTGTTGAGCTAGGGATCATGGTTTCAGTGAACATTTTATTCAGCTCTGTTGGTACCATCGGAAATATCTTGGTCTGCTTTGCGTTTCTTCTTCATAGAAATCTTCGCAATGCTATGAATGTGTTTATCTTCAGCTTGGCTTGCTCTGACCTTCTTGTTTGCGTGGTAGCGCAACCGATGTTTGTTGCAAGACTGGTGAAGACTCACTCACAAGAAGAAGTGACGAATGTATCAGAAGATATTCGCAAACGTCTCACGTGGATCTCAATGTTAGCGTCGATTGGAAATCTGCTAGGTGTTACACTTGATCGTTATTCTATTATTTCAAGTCCATTAAAATACGTCGCGCAAGTCAAAACAAATTCTGCTTGTGTGTTCGTTGCTATTGTGTGGATAGTAGCCTCAATACTTGGAATCATAACAGAATCGTACGTAGAGGTGAAGTTCATTAGTCAAATATGCGTGGTTGTTCTCGTGGCTGCAATGATTATACCATTGTATTGTCGTATTTTATGCATAGCAAGACGACATGCGCGAATCATTCATACTTCCCTACGGTGTCATGTGGAAACAAACTGCACAGCAGATAAACTAAACAGTAGTATGATGGAACGTTCAGCAGTTCGCAAAGCTGATAGAAACAGTTTGAAAACAGTAGGAATTATCTGTAGTATTTTTATAATTGGTTGGTTTCCACTTTTAGTTTTACCTTTTCTCTACCGAGAAGGAACTCACGATCGCAATGCATTACTCGAAGCAATTCAGTGGGCAAATACGTTGGCTCTATGCTCTTCAGCTTGCAACCCAATAGTTTATTCTTGGCGAGACAGACGATTTCGTAAAGCATTAACCATGACTTATGGAAGATGGAAAGCGAGACGTTCAGTTTCAGCAATTGATCTAACCAGCTCGGATAGATTTGAACTGAGAACATTTGTGCGCATGCAGTGATTTAACAAGAAATCTCAAGTTACGACGTTCATTTTCGGACTGATACTTTGCATATTGTGCCTAGAATACCATAATTTATGATTCACTAGATTAGCTTTGTACATGGAAAATGTACTACCTTTCGTTTAAGTACACTGAAGAAAATGACCTTCAATGAGGATGTTCGTTAGCAGTTTATCCCTGGTTTTCTAAAAGCTTCACTTAGTCTAATTGTTTACTTCGCATAACGGATTAACGCCAGAATTGAGACATTGGCAAGCGTTGAAATGACAAATGAGATTTGACTTAATACTATTTTTTACAAACCATGACCACCATGTTTTAGTCTTTTACACCCATAATGCAAAGTACGGCGGTGCATTGCACAGCTGGCCAATTTTGTTCAGTTTAATTCCGAGAATAACATGTGTTTCACCAAGCTCTAACTTGCTTGTTGCCATGAGCATGTATATATTTTCCCTCGAAAACATTAGAAATCCATGATCTGTCAGCACCCAGATTAACTAGAAATTACGAACTTACTCAAATGACATGGTATATTTATAGATTCTAGAAACTGAACGGAAATTGGAATTCTTTGAATTGTTCTGTTCGTATTTCATATTTACAACAGATATTCCAAAATATATAATACAGCAACGCTTCAGCGATGAATAAAGTACTTTCGACCCACCACTTGACCTAGTTCTGACTCCCCTTTTTTTCGTGATAAGTAACATGGACACATATCAATCCAGTGTATCAATCTCGTAAGCCCAGAGCCTGTAATCGTTTTGGTCATCACCAGCATCCTCGTCCCCAGGGCTTTTCGAAGTTCTCGGTCCTGCAAAAGAATCTGTTCGAAGAACCAGGGACTCGCCAAAAAGGCCTGGACAAAAAGCTGCTACATTCATTTAATGTTGGGCTGTCATCTTTCGTTGGCTTTTCATCTCATATCGTTGCTGCTTCATTGCAATTATTTGGCACGGTTACAAGAAATTTGTTGCCTTAAAAGTCTCGTCAAACGTGATATAATCCTCCACCGTTTGAACACTTCATGTACAACGCCCTTATTGAAGTACTTGCCCAGGTGATTTTTAATTGTGAAAGGGTGACCTTCGATACATTCTTCCATAAAGATTAAAGGATTAGAATATTATTATCGGCCAAACTCATTCGCAAGCGCTTCGTTTATCGCGACCTGGCTCGCGGTCTATTTTAGCAACTGAAAAAGAATGTTAATTCCCAAATCAATCAGGAAGTACGTTTATCATACGCGAGCAGTCTCTTATCTCTTTTTCAACTTCAACTTCCACCAGGAACAAAGCTCCGACATTTCATGGTATGTTTGATGAAAAGATAATCAACTTTAACCATCATATTCGAAAATTCTGGGTCCAATTTTCATGCAAAGTCTTCCTGTACTGCAGAGTTTCGATGATGCTTTTAATAAACACTTCTGCTGGAATTATCTTGTATTTGGTGTGAAGATTACAATACGAGTAACAATTTTTCACCACCTTTTTTTACAAACGTTGTCAAGAATGATAGTAGATCCTTAAAAGCGCGATCATGGGCTTTTTTCCGATATCGATTGATTAGGAAACACCACATTGGAAATGTATTCAACTAGGAAGAAGAACAAAAATGTTTCCAGTCACCGAATAATTTACACAATGTTTGGAAGTACTTAAAAGAAAGCTGTACAATTTTATCCTTGAAGGTCTGGCAAAGTTTTCTACTTGCACCAGGCAAGAAAATTCAGGGAATAAACATAGAAGCGAAGACTTATAAACACTGCATCAAATTACCAATCCGCAGGCAATTCATAATATTTTTCGTGCATATTAGGGTTTTTTATTTCACTATATGAGTTAATTGAAGTTCTGAGTGCGGTAAACAAGAGCACAGCTCTTTGTCCGAAGAACGGGCAAGGATTTTCTTTGGGAACGATTCTCGTCACGTCTGGCGGATTAATTCCTTCTGCTTCATTGTGATCTGAAAGACTGATTACATGGATTAAAGGGAACGATTTTTGTCGAGATTATAAAGAGTTAATGGTTTTAATTATAATTGTTTCGCTTTTAATGTAACGGACAGCACACGTCGCGGAAGAACTTGCTATCTTTTATTTGCAAGTCAAATCATATACATTGAATAAAGAACACAACTTATGGATGCAATGATTGTGAATGAAGGTTTAAGTGCTAACAGATCTAATATGACGTAGACCAGCTGCTAATATAGGAAATCAAACCGGTTGCGACTTTGAACATCTACATGAAATAATGGGCGGTCTAACTTGCTCATAATAATCTTGCTGAATCAGTGAAGACGGAAAAATAACTTCGAAGTTTGATGTAAAACGCGATATTGATTTGCGCGTCAAAGGAAGCTTTCTTTTGCTGGTTGTCATACCAAGCGTATTTGGTCACACACGTTTCTAGTATAGGAAAATTGACACACTCGAGAGGATATTATGTCTTCATCTGCGAACAACTCTTCGTCGGAGTTTACTTTAACCAACGTGGAAATTGGTATAATCTGCACAGTTAATAGTATCTTTAGCATAATTGGCTCAATGGGAAACATCCTTGTCTGTTTTTCGTTTCTATATTTCCCGAAGTTGAGGAACACCATGAACATTTTCATCCTAAGTCTGGCCTGCTCAGCATTACTTATCTGTCTGGTAGCTCAACCAATGTACGTTGTAAGTTTGGTGCAACGCTATCAGCAAGAATATGTCGCGAATGTTTTTGAGAAAGTACGCAAATGTTTCACATGGATTTCACTGTTAGCATCTGCTGGAAACCTGTTTGGTGTAACGCTCGACCGTTATTACGCTATAACAAAGCCGTTTAAGTACACTGATTACCAAGGAGTGGGGCTGAAAAGTGCGTGTATTTTTGTCACGCTTATTTGGTTGATAGCCATCGGTTTGGGAACTGGAGCAGTTTTTAAATACAATTTAAAACTAGTCACACTTATTTACGTGTTTGTATTAGTAATATGCATCATTCTGCCTTTGTATATTCGTATATTGCTAATCGCAGCCAAACACAGACAGAAGATTTTAACGTCTCAGTTGTATGCGTCAAAACTCAGCGTACGTGATGATATGAATCGTCCTTCTCCATTAAAGACTCGTCAAAAACTACGTCATAAAATCGACCGCGGCGCTCTCAAAACAGTCGGTGTTATTTGTGCAGTATTCGTTCTTGGTTGGTTTCCACTCCTCATATTGCCTCTTATTTACCGTACTAATGAAGAGCATAAAAAATTTATACTATATTTATTTCAATGGGTCAACACTATAGCTCTTTGTTCTTCATCAGTTAATCCAATAGTCTACGCCGTTACGGACAGGCGGTTTCGGGAGTCGTTGAAAGTTCTGTACCGTAAGTGGTCGACACGTCGTCAAAGTTTAGGTACGACGCCGGCCGCTGCCAGATCTTCACGAGCAAGTAAACCCAGCAATGAAAGTAGTTAACATTATCTTGGGCGCTATACAACAACTATATTGATGGTGAATATTTAAATGCACTTTCGAGATCTGATGCTGATATATAGCAGCCCGCTTACTGTCACGAGAATACAGTACGGAATAGCAAAGATATAGTGAATCTACTACGATTAATTGAGTCAAGAATTTATGAAACTTCAAAAACTACCGTCATACCGGCTTGACATGTAGTCAATGGAACTTTATCTCCATAAATTAATTCTTCGAGATATAGCTGATGAAAAGAAAATGTGAACATTTCAGTTCGTCATTTTCGTGAACACCTACTCGGGAGTATTTGCGGTCTTTTAGTTAGGATATTTCAAGGGAACTTTTAATGACCGCAGCGAGTATGTGTATAGTTAGTTCATACTAACATAAACTATAAATAGGCATCTTTATGTATTAAATTCAAAACAAAATTGCAAACATACCTGCAAGATATGCCGATTGCTCCATATTTAACTGACGATATGAGAGGGTTTCTATCACAATACTCCTGCAAATTCAAATAACACAGTTAGAAAAACTTTGTATGGTTTAAACCTTTGGGCTTTACTCGTAACAAATCTTTGTATGCGGCTAAACACAAGACAACTGCTAGCAGGGTAGGTTAAAAACACTCGGTTAAATAATTTGCACTTGTATTGTCTCATAGTTCAAGAGTAAACTGTTTCATAGTAGCTATAACATCTGTCACAAGTCAAATGGCCAAAGTACACACCTTTGCAATGCCAATGGTGTTCCATAATGTAACCAGTCTGTTAACGTAGCTAGTATTCTATTTTACAAAAGTCTAGTTCCTGCTTTTAGAAGTATCAAGTAGCCACATTGTGTTTAATGGAAAAACCAGGTGTCTATACCATTAGACATCAAAACTCCACTTAAAAAACATTAACAAAACTACATTTCAAAAATCTGACCCAGCAACACTAAATGTTTAAGCCTGATTTCCATATCGTCACCCATGCACAGTCTGCGATACTTCTGCACGTTTTATTTTTGTCCATTGGAGAAGAAAACGCTTTCGTATAGACATAGAACTCTACATGGAAACTAGAATATTGACAACCTAGTCTCCAGTCATTCCTTAAAAAAAAAACTTCGGCTCACTCCTGGGAATATAACTAAATCGAACTAGGAAAAAACAGATACAAAAATGTTTCATTATTCCTTCGTATAATTAAGTTCAAAATTACCACACAAATATCATTTTCTACGTTACAAAGTTTATTGAGTGCTACCTCGGATTGTTTTTAGAACCAAATATTCAAAATTCTCGCACGGATACTCAACGGTGACAGCCAAGACATACGCCGCAGCGTAGGACAAGACCAGTGCAGCGAGAAAATAGTATGTCTGAAACAAAGCAATGAAACTGTTTTGTTTTGACAAGACATTGCACTACATAGATAGATGAATAAAATTCTTATTCTGTAGTTCTGTCAGTTAAAAAACAACAGCTGTGATCAATAAAAGCCCCGTGGCCGGTTGTTCGAAATAATGATAGCAATATCCACTGAATAGTGAATTTAACTTTGATATATATAATCGGACAAACCATGCCGAAGCTTCCATTGTGGTCAAAGATGGAAATATTAAAGACTATAATTTATAGACATCGGTCGTAATTTCATGTTCTAGCGAACAATGGAAAATTTTACGAAGGATACAAAACATCACAATCCGATGGATAGCACTCTCCACCTTTCGAACAACCGACCTGGTTTACTTTACTATGTTTCAAATACAAATTACTGATATTCAAAGTATAAAAAGCTCCATTCACTAAATAAATAGATAAAAAGCTATTTTGTATGTGAATTAAGGATAGTGCAGTGATGGTAATAAAAAGCTCTCTTAGGGGGCTCGCCCTCCCTGTAGGGCTGTTTTTTACCTCTGTTTACATG
>JAOBYK010457567.1:0-14097 GCA_025434845.1 Phenganax subtilis | reverse complement strand
GCCTCTCCGCATTTCGCTTTTGACTGAAAATTATTTATCCCCATTCTTAATTCCCTCAGTCAAAGGCATTGTGTGGGGGAACGAGCAGTGAGAATATATACCTGCCGAGAATTATCCGACGCGTTTCGACCAATCAGGAATGAGAATAGACTTTGAATATATAATAATTGCTCGTGTCAACTGGTTGTCTACGTGCAGATTGTAACCAGTTGATATCGTCAATTTAGTTGCACATTTTATACCTAAATAACTACTAGATCTTGTCACTTCTTTAATTGTCACGTTCGTAGCTCCAACTGGTATGGTTGCGACCAAGTTGTAACCTAGAAAAGTAAAAACACATACAATTTATTTTTTGTAAGAGATTGTTAGTTATAAGAAAGCAATGATTGCCAGTAGAAATATCCCTTTACCTAAGTTAAGTTTGGTAGAGTTGAAAACACCAAGAATTTTCGTTCTTTTGTCAAGCACGCACGGTCCATCGAGTTTTTGACATCCTTTTGGTCGCCTCTGCAATTCAATTCGATTTATGACAAGTAATCAGTGGCGTACCAAAACACAACGGCGGCCGTAAGAACTACATACCAAACATTTTCCTTTGAAACAAACTTTGGAATAATCTTTTCCACAAGGAGTTCCATCTCTCACTGAGTTTTTTAGCCGAACATAAAATTTCTGCCCGTCTGCTATGCAGTAGAGTTTGCACTCATCGAGATGATCTAAATATTTCGTGAAGGGAAAAATAAATTAATGTCAGTGGTGTAACTAGCCATGGTATTGCAGCCAGGAATTGCAGGCGCGTTGCTCGCTCGGGCAAAGCAGGCAAAACACGCCGCGTTTTAACTGTCATCTGTTCTACAATGAACTCTCTGCTCGCGTGGGCATAGCAGCAGCAATGAAAGATTCCTTAAAGGCTGTATTCCACTTCCCCGTTTTTGGCTCATAAAAAACGCACGTACAGTCCAACCTGTATATAACGGCCACCCTTGGGACTTTGAAAAGTGGCCGCTTGATACAGAGTGGCTGCTTAATACAGGGCCGTTATATACAGGTTCCACTGTACAAGTTTAAATCCTTCAAAATTTTATAGTTTTTACGAATGCAACAAAAAATAGACATGTAATTACTTTTTAATTGTACATCTTAAACACTTCTTCGTGTGGTTGTTTTTAAGATGAGTTTTATCTAAACTTTTACGTACGCGTACGTGCAAGTCAAAAATGCCGAACTATGTATTGTTCCATAGAGATAACAGATTTATCACCGCAGCTGGATAGAGCCTTGTAAAATTAGTAGCAATATTGCAAGTTTGGTCTCCAAATGTAGTGAAATGTGGAAAATTTAGTCATGCAAAGTTTGCAATTGTTTTATATTTTTGTACTAAGTGCTGGAAATTGAAACCCTTATTTCAAACAAGGTATCAGTTCTGGTTGTGTAACACATGCAGGAAATTGTAACTTCGCCAGCCTATACTTTTCACTATTTACAACACCACCCATCCAAACTTTGCAGCTTTAACAATTCTATGCTGCTCTTTCCAGCTGTCGTGATATTTCTATCAGCATCATCCACACCAAAACTTTGTCTTTTACGCAGTAAGTCCATTACAAGGCATTCCAATCGATAAAAATGCTTTATACCTCCTCTTAAATACGGTTTCCAATTGATATTTTTGCCACTGTAAGATTTCTTATCAAATTCTGAGCACTGTTGTGCTCGAATCCTGTACGAAACATTATAAGAGACTTCAGGACCAGCTAACTTGTCATTTCCACAATCCTACATGAACGATAAATTATTCAAGTAAAAAACGCCCTATAAACGTGTCTCTCTAAAGTTCGGAGTTCTAAGTTCGAGTGAGACCAACTGCGGCTGTTAAGATTTTATTTAAAAATTCTAATTTACAAGTTCTAAGCTTTCGTCGCTAACGACATCATCAGAGATGATAATAATTACATTACATTAGGCCCATTCACACGGGCGATTTTTGCTGCGATTATATTGTGCTGTTTAATGATGCGATAAAGTGGATAACTGGCGAATGTACTTGGTCTAACAATGTTGCCAATGCACTGGCCAGTCATCCTACTCGATCACATACGCCAAGGGGAGAAAAATCGCAGGAAAAATCGCCCGTGTAAACGGGCCTATGATATAACAAGCGGGTATAGCTGAATATTTTAGTAAACCAGTCTCCGACGCAAGCTCAACACCGCTGCCGAACAAGAACAAGGTTAAAATACACTTTTCATGTCAAAAAAGACGTACAAGCCCTGAGAAGAACAATTTTGTTGTAGTTGCAGTGTACATCTTGAGTCTTAGATGTAACATCGTTTTCTGAGCGGATTCACCAGATACTGAAACATCTGACTGACTTTCTACAACGCAAATTACGAGGAGATTTCTCAAAAATCACGAAACGGGATATAACGCGCGCTATAATTCCTAACAATCATAGCACTGGCTGTTGCCAAAGCCATAATAGTACTTAAACTCAGAAAATTGTATCTAGTATGGAATACTGGGACCGTCAGAATTCAAAACTCTCACGTATCTTTTAAAACATGTAAATCGAATACTACTATGCAGTAAAACAATGGATAAATACAATATGACAGTATTCAGTTAAAAAATTTTCAATTTCGTGGTTCAATTATGGAATACAGAAATATGATTTCTATTTTGAACTTATCCACGACCCTGAGATTAAAAGTCTCATGCTCTACCTCCGTTTAAGCTAGACGCGCTTCGAACAACCAGCCCCATTACACTAGTAATTGCAATCGCGTGGTGAAAGGTCAAATCGAAGAAATACCTTGCTGTTCACAACATGAAAAGCAAAATAGTAATGCAACGTTATACTGTTGAGGGACGAACTCGGATCGATGATTTTTTTGTAAGTTTCCAGTGAAGCTTGTGATTATAACTACATATTACTGAGAAGTAATGCTAAATAATGCTTTAATCGCTCTTGATTTCTAGGAGCAAGGGGAATAGGCATTTAAGGCACTTCATTTATAGCCAAAGTATTGTACTAAGCTGAAGTGGATATGTGCCTATATAACATCTATAATCCCCAATCCCTAAACTGGTATGCCTTCTGTGTAAAATGCGTGCAAACACTCTCCAAATTGATTAATCCATTATGGATTAACGCGCCGAATTTATTGATAAAACTAATAAAATGCATAGCCCTTGGCCTAAACTTGCACCAAAGTCTGGACCAACTGGAGTTTCATTGTTAAGAATGGGCATAAAAAACTAGAGAAAAAACGCGCGACAGAAAAAACACTGCAGTCTCATAACATCGTGAACTTTTTAACTAGTCAAGTTTCTCGGAAGTCTCCTCTCACTGAAATATTGCTTAACACGAGACATGGTACACATTATGTTGCCATTAAAGGCATTATGATAATAATATATTGTCCTACCCTGCGTGGCAGACGGTCTTTGGACGATTAGTAAAACCGGTAAAACACCCGTTTGACAAAAGGCGGAATACGCCCGCAGCTGGTCGGCGTGTATTGTCTCAACTGGTAACATTCCCCCAGTGAAGGTTGTATTGGCTGCATGCATGTGCATTAGCAGAGGACGTACAATTGCATTTGTTTTCATAGTGCTCATGAACAGGTCTTAAAAACTATATTATAGTCTATCTACTCGATATCGCGTGACAGTGATTGTGGTTTAAACTGTAATACCAGTCGAGCAAAATGGCTTCAACTTTATTGCAGCACATGCGTGACATATCACCCCCGAAAAGAAAGTTATTGTTAATTTTAATTTCTAACCGCAGGACTGCCGCTGTTTTAATTAAAAGATGTGTCCATCAGTCCATGTGTTTTAATTTAGTGGATTAACCCTGCTCAAAAGTCCGATTATCTGCCATAACTATTAATTTTATTATTGCATGTTTGAAATAAAATGAAACCCAATCACAGTCTGTAGCAATTAATGTAAGACTTGGGCGTTTTTACGAAAAAAGAGAAAAAAAGAGACGGCAAAGTCGATATTCATAGCGAATCTACCGGTATGTCGAAACGAATTTGATTCCAAATTCCGCACATTACGTTTTCAACAAATAATATTGAAATGGTCTTTTCGATCAAGTAACACCAAATTCGTGGGATTTATGTTAGTGCTATTGCCAGGAAAACCATTGCACAATTTTTGTTGCATACAAAACTCTCAAGATCAACTTATTTTATATCATCTAAGTTATTATTGTACCAGGCCACACCGTACGTTTACATTGACTAGCTACAACTTATGAAAACAAATCTATATTACTGAGTTTACTGTGAATAAAATTATGGGTATCGTTTGCTTAAAACATTCTCATGTTTGAAATAGAACAAAAAATTAACCCCAAAACTCCAATCGACTCACCGAGTTCTTGCAGTTTTCTTTAGCAGGAAGTAAATTGTGTTGAGTTTCGTGTCTTGCTGATCTTCCAGCAGCACTGGGTTCAATTACATTGCTGTTTAGCATATTTTGCGACTCCAGTGCAGAACAAAACAAAATGGCCGCTGTAAAGAGCAGCAGTTGGGTTGAACAGAGTTCTACTCCTCGTTTGTTTGCCATTTTTGAGACGCAAGCCTCCGAAATTGTTCAGGAAATTGACGCACAAGCAATCTGTTCAAACCTTGTTAGCAAAATGTTTTTATAGCAGCCGTGATATCTGTTTAGTGAACGGAAATGTGGTAAACTCTGATAAGAGTGGCCAAAGTTTATCTTATCTGCATGAATATTTGATAACGAGCTGTCCTACGAAGCACATCAGAATAGGAGATTTTATTTGGATAAGATGCATGCAATGTGATATGTTTTACGACAAACTGGCATCGGGTATGTTAACTATCGACATGTAGACTAAACACTTTGATCAGTATCAATAAAAAAGTGCCCTCACCCAAAGCAGGTAGTGTCTTGAGAAAATTCAAAACACCATGCCCTTGTTGTTTTAGAATCACTACCAGCATGTTCCTCTGCAGGTTGAACTGTAAAAGGCTGTTTCTCATATTTCTTTCACGTCGACGATCGCCGGAAACATTCGTAAGGAACGCAAACTGTTATGTTTCGTTTCTGCAATCAAATCGGCGATAGTTGTTGACAAAGTCGCAAAGCTCTCATCGCCGATCGCCGGCGTCATGTGAGAAGTATATGCTTTATGCCTAATTCGCAATGACAACTTCCTCTCCCATGCATTTTTCTCTTGCCGTTGAGAGATTTATTTTTTGCACTAACAAATTCGCGTAGTGGAAATCGGGCCTAAGTATATGAGTCAATTTAGCAAACGAACATATGGTCGTATGTTCTTGACTCAATCACATGGGTCAGGAGGACAAAATAGCCGACGAAATTGTTATAGTCAGGCTTTATGCTTTGTTGAAACTGTCTTGTGCCCAATGTAATAGTTTCCTTCTGTGCCACTAACTATTGGTTCGACTGTCCATTTAAGTCACTGAAATATGTTCTCTTCATCATTTTGGCAATGAAACTCGTAGTTTTATAGACCTATTGTTCTCTGCTGTCATATTTTCATGTC
The DNA here is from genome assembly GCA_025434845.1 of Phenganax subtilis. Taxonomy (NCBI): domain Eukaryota; kingdom Metazoa; phylum Cnidaria; class Anthozoa; order Malacalcyonacea; family Clavulariidae; genus Phenganax; species Phenganax subtilis. The sequence continues at coordinate 8,549 of JAOBYK010457567.1, read as the reverse complement.
CTACGGTGTTATCACAATTTTTCCCGACTTCGGGACCTACATGCTATCTGATTAGCAAAGTCATCTTGTACTTGATAGAGCAGATTGCGCTAACCAGATAATACTTAGAACAACAGCAAAGATAAACATAATTAACCAGCTCAACAAATTTTCACACCATATATGCTTTGACACAATTTTGACAATTCAAGCGAGTAAATCCTAGATTTTCTAAAAGAAATTACCCATCAAATTTTCTCAAGCCTCCTTTGTGAAAGTGTTTTATGTCCATTAGTCCAAAATAACGCCTCAAATTCAGCTTGAAATTCTGGTTACAGATAACATATGTTGATTTGATTTAAGTCAGTTTTATCATGGCTGGGATCATGAAGTTTTTAATATGAAGATACTTGCTCTTTGACTGCACGGCTAATTTTAATCAGAGTGCATGAATTGCGATAATAAGTAAGAGTTACCCTCCCCAACCCTCCCCTAAACCTTGAATCGCGGGCTGCATCACAGTTGGTTGTACCTTAGACCACGAACAGTACATAATTTGTTCATACTATTAAGATTGATTTAGATTACTCAGTTCGTATTTGGTTTAGGATTAGGTTATTACAATATACTGTGAATCATCTCTCTATAGGTTCCTTGTTAAATAAACCCTCTTTCTAGACTGAGAAATTCTTCCTTTATTCTTCGAAGAGTCGACTCTTGTAACGTCACACTTTTAGCCATTATTTCTGGCTTTGTAACTGAGGCCAACAGCCTCGCATCCAAAACCTTTTACAAGTGGAGTTTCGCTTTGCACGCAAGGACCCTGGGTATGAGGTTGGCTGGCTTATTTAACCGTAGGTATACAGTGTGGGCCAATTAAAAAAATGCCTGTAGCATTTAAGTTAAAATTTCGAAAATAGTGGCTTCCGTTATTGTCGGATTTAGGAGGCTTAGGGCTGGTTCCACTTACGCATTTTTTACACTCACATCCCCGCACGTGAAAGTTTAAATTCTTCAAAGTTTTGTACATTTGAAAAATACACGAGCAAATAGACACGTAATTATTTGAACTTCAAAACTGTAAACTATCCTTCTTGTGGTTGTTTATAAGATAGGTTTTATTACAATTTAAACTTTTAAGTGCGTGTGGCATAACTGAAAAGCAGCCTTTAGGGGTCGCCATTGTCGGGCGGTCGTCATTGTCACTTTGTGAAAATAAAAAAGAAATGACGTTCAAGACAAACTCATGATATAATGAGCATGCGTGTGTGGTGTCGTATATGATGTGGAAACAGATTAGAACCTTTAAGTCGATTGTTAAATTTAAATATAAGTATTACTTTTTGTTGATTATACTAGCGTTTGAATTGTAGATGTAGCACATTGGGAATGAGGGGTCGCCAGATTCGTCACCGATGGAAAATTTTAAGGAAAACCCAAACTTTGACGTTTTATCGGGAAGCCGTTTATAGAGGAAATTCTACCGTTTACGGTTTTACCTAATAATCTACTCTAGTGTATCAATACTTCTGCAGCAATTTGAATTATGCCAATAAAGTTACTTTCAAATCAAGGAAAAAACTTCCTACTTACTATTTTGACATAAAAAATACTAATGAGATGATAGAGATAAAATCAAACCATGTTTTCCTCAACTTTCTGTTATGAATCATGTTAGAAATATTTTATGAACAGTCAACAATGTGACCTACACAAAAACGGGACTTCACAAGTTTCCGTTATTGTGAACAATAAAAAGAACAAAAATTTTGGTGCAATTTGCAAACCACATCTGGTTATGTCTTTACTCGGCACAAACTTAGCACATGCAAGTTTGCATAATTTTAGACAAAAAGATAGAACAAAGCACTTTGGTCAAGCCTCCCTTTCAAGGTTGGTTTTCATACGTCGCAATTCATCGTAGTTCATCGGCGATTTTCCCGGTCCATTGTTGTTGACCAATGAAGCAGAATATATATTCTGATAGACAAAGGACTGTACGCATTAGTGATCACCGGCAATTGGCATCGCCGATAAATTACGATAAATTGCGATATAATTCATCAACGATGCCTAATGTCAGTGATCATTAATGGGTTAAGTCCTTTGTCTGTTAGAATATATATTCTGCTTCAATGATCGGGAACATCGCCGATGAATTACGATATATGAAAACCAGGCTTTAAAGCCTGGTTCACACTGGTCGTAAAAGTCGGCGATTTCCATTGTCTGTGGTCATCCATGTGGAAAACCTTTTGTCTGTCGGAAGAAAATACAATAGATCGCCGATGAATTACGACCAAAGTGAACCAGGCTTAAAGGCAGATTTCCATTCAGTGCAAAATGTCGTGCGATCGCTCTCTTTTGAATTATCAGCGATCAAGCGGAACGCATATCATTGGATCTGGTTCACAGCATACATTTCAAAAGAAAGCGATCGCAAAATGCTGATCGTGCGACATTTTGCACTGAATGGAAATCCGCCTATAGTCATGAAAAGGGGATGGTCTGAAAGTGTGAGAAACTTCATAGGAGCTGGAATATTATGTTGAAGCATACATGAACGTGCATAGATTTCTTTGTTTTGGGCTCATGAATTTCTTCATATCATAAAATGTCAGAGTTTTTCTTTGACGACGCTGCATCATGCAAAAATACAATGTGTTTAGTGACTATGAAAGTGAACAAACGGAACAAAAAAAGAACAATAGCTATAGTCAAGTTTTCAGACTGTATCCTGTCACTGACTCTGAGTTTCCAAACTTTTTCCCAAGTGACTATGTTTTCATCGTGCACATGTTCACATAAACATGAACAAAAAGATAGATCAAAGACTTTGACCAAGTCTCCAAACCATATTCCCTATGACAATGTCTTCAAAGATATAAAAAAACAGAACATATAATAGAACGCAGTACTTTAACCAACTCTTTGGCAAACTTTATTTTCAGTCATGTCAAAATCTGGTATCTCAATTCTTGAGCAATATCTCGTTGCCCTTGAGGGTTCACGATGTAGAATTGCAGGGTACATGGCGGTACATTGTTCTTATCCCAGCCGATCAGTATCTCAGCGGGGATCTGCCCGAACCTGCCCATGAAGTAATTGGAGATATAATTTGGAGACTTGGCAAATTGTCTGTTCTATCTTTCTTTCACTTTCATGCAAACTTGTGAGTGTTGAAGACTAAGACCTTGGAGATATGGTTTGAAAACTTGACCAATGTCTTTGTTCGGTCTCTTTTTTCATTTTTTATGCAAACTTGTCAACAGTGAAGAGTGAAGACATAGTCTTCGCAGATACTGTTTGTGACTGGAACAAGGCCTTTGTTCCCTATTTTGTTCATGTTTGCGTAAACTTGTGCAGGGTGAAAAGTATAATGCGCATAGCCGCAAAGATTTGTCATCCAATGGTGATACGAGCTTACAATGGAATCATGAAGCATGAACACTAACGAGGCATGATTTGAAAGGACTGGGAAATCAGTAAACTTGAAATTTCCTATATTGAGCTACGATTTCATGTTGAAGCGTTTTTTATATTACACCCACTTTTTCATTTTATGTTTTTCAGCAGTATTCATGCTTAATGATTCTACCTTACGCTTGTACCACTAATGGTTGATAAATCTTTGCTGCTAAACATATCATTTTTTGCACATTACCATTCGATGCGGCCAAAACAGCGTTGTTTTGCACCCTGCACAAGTTTACAAGAACAAAGTATGAAACAAAGAGTTTGTTCAAGTTGCAAACAGTATCTCAGGAGATTCTGTCTTCACTGTTGACAAGTTTGCGTGCAAAATGAAGAAAGAGATAAAACAAGGACATTAGTCAAGTTTTCAAACCATATCTCCAAGGTCTTAGTCTTCGCCATGCACAAGTTTGCGTGAAGGTGAAAGAAAGATGGAACAGACGTTTCGCCAAGTTCCAAATTATATCGCCAATGACTTAATGGGCAAGTTTAGGCGCATCGCCATTGAGATAGTGATCGGCTGGGATAAGACCAATGCACTGCCATATACCGTACAATATCTTCATCATGAACCCTCAAGGGCAACAAGGTAGGTTCGAGAATACAGATACCAGATTTTAACATAAGTGGAAATAAGGTTTGCCAAAGACTTTGTTCATAATATGTTCTGCTTTTTTATCTTTTTGAAGACATCTTAAAGGGAATGTGGTTTGGAGACCTGATCGAAGTCGTTGATCTATCTTTTTGTTCATGTTTATTCAAACCTGTGATGTGAACGTACACACCATGAAAGCATCCAATCAGAGACTTTGTTTACAAACCTGTTTCTGATTTTCATTATGAACATTTGAAATTGGAAACGAACTTGCGAAGTTGGCAACAGAGTTCTGAATATTTCAGTGAAAAGTGAGCTGAAATAGACTGTAATTATGCGTGAAATCAGTCCTCTTAAACAATTATACGATCTTCAACTGTTCACAATTTTTCTTGACGCTCGCTAAGTCAAATTTTTCAATCCAATTCTCGAACAATATGGTGACGTACATACATGAATGATGATAACATCTTGCAAAGATATGTTAGTCTTACAATAATCGGAGATGTGCCTAAACTTGCCCGTAGTCATCAAGATATGATTTGGAAACGAGGATAAAGTCTTTGTTCTGTTTTGTTGTTCATGTTCATCGAAACTTATGGACGATGCATGAAGATACAGTTACTGGAGATGAGGATTGAAAACTTGACCAAAGTATTTGTTCTATCTTTTTGTTCAAGTTTATGTAAAGTTGGGGAACTATTTGAGACTAAAGACAAAGTCCGGCATTAGAGATATGGTTTGCGAACTTGGATAAAATCTTTGTTCTATCATGGATTGTTATGTTCATGGCAGCTTATGCACAGTGAAGAAAATATCTTTTTCACTAAATGGTTACATAAGGTTAAATAACTCGATCATGCTGTTGGAACAAAAATAAACACGAGTTCAGAAGATTTTTGCAAGGTAACAATATTTGAACATGAAATCACTGGTTAATTTAGAAGGCTAAAAGCTTTCAATTTGCCGACTTTCGACATCAAACTATATCTCCGCTGATTTTTGATACTTCAAATGCCACCTACCTTTGTTTTTGTTGAAGCTGCTGCAACGATCCGGCTATCAATAGAGAGATTTGCAAAACATTCATGCACCGCTTCATGAAGTGAGTACGTCTCAGAACTACATGGCGTAACATTACTAATGCTGTTGCTGGTCATGGTATGGCTATCAATTAGAGAGACTTAGATACAAAATTAAAACATTCATGAGACTGAGTACTTCCCAGAATAACGTGGCTTTACATTACTAAAGCTTGTCATTGTATGGCTATCACTTGAAGAGACTCACCACAGCATTCAAATAATGAAGAACTTGGCATTGTATTTGACACATCGCTACTTCACTTCACTCGAACACACTTTTAATATGTTTCTGTTTTCAAGTTTCTATATTTTTATTCATGTTTTTTGAGTTTCTAAATTTTTATGTCAATATCTATGTGTCTTATAGAGGTAACATAGCCATCCATTCGAGTGCGGACCTCAACAACATGTTACATTACTATCTATAATGAGGTTTTTCAGTCCTGGGGCCGGTTGTGTAATACTTTTAACTTCGTTTAAACTACGATTTTGTAGTTATATAAGCAGTTAAATCTTGAATAGGCGATTCTGGTTGGTTTATATTCGTACTTAACTGTAGTTAACTTTAACGACGATTTTATACAACGGGTCACTGATCTAAAGCCTTGCTCATGAGTCTGGCCGTCAAGAAAACTCGACAATCTTTGTGTGCGCGCACGACATGAAACAACGAAAACTGATGATCTTGAGGAGACTGCAAGGTTTGAAAAGAAAGAGCTTAAGGCTGTCGTAATTGTCGTAAAGATAGAGTCATGATCTTTCTAATTAGCCGAATTAGAACAGTTTATAACCAACTTTTAGAAGAGCCATTATAAGTAGACAATATTTAAGTTTTCCCTGAGAGTGCATGACTACTAAGAAAGTAGAATATTGTGACATTTAAGACGGATCGTGACTTCTCATTTACAACATTACGACGATATGAAAACTAGGCCATATCGAAAAAAATTGCGAACGCTTGTTCGGTTGGTAAAATTTTTCATCTTTATGCTAGTTTGCCTTAGTTCATCTTATCATGCAGCTTGCCCATGATCTCGCTCCTTTGTTTTTTCTCCGTTAAATTTTGCATTCGTCAAAAACTTAACAATGAATTCGAAAGCAAACATGATTCCCAGTGATCGAAATCTGTGGTACTTAAGCTAGTGTCTTACCTCCCCATTGCAGAAGCGAAATTCCAGAGAATGTCCTGTGCACCTTCTTCTGTGAGCGTTAGCTTTGGTGTTTTCTGATAAAAAACTGAAATAAGAGAATCCGAGGAATCTTTACTCGAAACAAATCAGAAAACATTTTGAGACTGAATATCTCCTCCAGTGTGTTTCAGTAGGCTGTTGCTTTTGTCACAAATTGAATTTATTTAACAAATTGAGCTTTTTATTATTATCAAGTTTAAAAATTATTTGCATAGTTATAATACACGTGAACTTTAATTGAAAGCATTTATTGTCCTGCAACAGAAAGACTTTAAATACTTCAACTCCCGACCAAATTCTACCAAAATTAACAGATAATTACGACTGCCATAGAGTCTTTTTTAAAAAAAATATTAAAATATTGAAACGCCGTAACTTGTTAAAATATTATTTTGTAGCTACGTTCCTTCAAATATTAAAAGTCATCTTCAGTAGAATAGTTGCTCTAAAGTTCAACTTTGATAACACTTGTTCTTCTGAAGATGACTTTTAAATTGTAACACTTGTCGAAACGTTTAAGAAAGAAAGAGATGTTGACAATTTACGAATCTCAATAATTTTGAGCTTTAACCGAATGGGGTGTCATACCTTGTTTTAAAACATCGTCGTTGTCTTGTCTCAATACCTTTACCACATGACTCGCTACATTTCGACCAACTTCCAAACACTCCCCATTCGTAAACCTAAAAAGTCATGCAGTGTGGCTATTACTGGAGTACTACCACTAATTATGCCACAGCACGGTCTACTAAAAACCTATACAGCTCTAATACTGAATTTAGAGTATGATGCAAATGCCTTGTGAAATTTATACGCCTAAACAGTCTAATTTTAAGAGAAAAAAATCAAGAAAGGATGAGTTTTAGTAAAAAAGTGGAGGAAGAAACTTAATCAGGTCGTTTTTATTGTAGCTCTTAAGCATTCAAGTAATCTAGCCATTTTCTCGAGAAAAATATACGTCAGTACAGAGAATAGAAACTTCTGGTAAAAGCTTTACGCTTTGGCAAGACTTTCGTGCTATGAGAGTGTCTAGCTACGTAAACTGCACAGTAGGTTAAAAGGTGTGTACAGATTATTCTTTAATAAAACAGTCACAACTTTTAATTAACTTTTTCGATCAAATTTATTAAACGTCAACATGGGCGACATCGGACATAGGTGATGATGATCTTATAAAACCCCAGAGTTAGCACGTTTATTGCACATTTCCGTGCCCATTCTTTTCTTTTGTGTTCAAAATTAATCACGACGTGCTGCCGCCATTTTGATTATTGTTTACAATACAAGGGAAATACAATGATCACGCAAACGGCCAAAAAGAAATGAGACAGTCTATACTCTGAATAACTTTTATGACATGTTTGCATCAGAATAAAAAAATTGAATTTGTGAAAGCTTGTTGAATCACAACTAGTGAGTCGGCTTCAATATCCCTTCACTGGCTTATCGTTCCAGTCTCCAGATATATTTGGTTCAGTGGGTTGACCTTGCGCAGCCTTTAGCCTAGACTAAAGCTAAGACATTAGCCTGGGTACTATAGGTAGTTCTACTATTGGAAAAAAGCCTTTTCTTTTCATCCCTAATCCACCCCTCATGACCAAATTTTATCCCATCACAATTTGTGAAGCTATAAGAACTCTATAGTTAATATCATAAAAAATGCCATGTAAATATACCAGTCTGTTTTCCTGAAACGTATTCAATTTCAAGGGTATATTGTCATTGATCACTAGTCTTGTTGAGGTTTGTGTGAATGAGATGAAAGCATCAATAAAACAGTTAACTTCGTCATGACTATTTTTAGTTCTATTTAAATCACTATTATTAATTTTCTTTACTGACAAAAAAATCAAAATCTAAATATCGATGAACATGCAGTGTTTGTGTTTGCAAGTACAAAGACAAGGTGTGTGGCATTTGTGGCAGATCAAAGTGGAATTATCTTTTAAAGAACCTCTTCTAAGTTGTGAAGTACTACTTGAGTTTACCAGAAAAAGGAAACAACTTTAATCTCTGAAATATGAACATATTTCTGGTGAAAAAACCCAGACTTGGACTGTGGAGTTATTAGAGCAACTAGAAACATAAATAAGAAGGGTGACTTTTGCCAAGTTTCCAGACCTTATCGTTAAAGAGCATCTATTCATTCTGCCCAAGCTTTTAAAATATCATGAACAGACAGAAAGAGCAAAGATTTTTGCTAGTGTAGTGAAGTTTACCTAACCA
>JAOBYK010457566.1:0-34805 GCA_025434845.1 Phenganax subtilis | reverse complement strand
GCCAAGCGGAACGCATCTCATTAGATGTGGTTCAAAGGACACATTTCAAAAGAAAGCGATCGCAAAATATCGATCGCCCGACATTTTGCACTGAATGGAAATCCGCCTTAAAACCCGATATTTATCACTACTCAAGGTGACGACAATGTTCAAAAAAGTCAAACTATTTCGTTCTTCGTCAACGCGACGTCGCGAAGAAGAATCTATACTGAAACGTCGCAGAATGATCCAACATGCTTTGCTGTCTAGCTACAGACTGGTTCCTGGTGTGGCTGGAGGAAAAGGTTGCATCTCTTTCGAGTGTTTTTCCAAACCAAGATTCTTTCTGTGTCATAGAGATCAGAATCTTATCATTGAACGTTATAAGGATTCCGAAGACTACAGTAAGCATGATTAGTGAACAAAACTATCTGCTAATTTAACCTATTGAGTGGACATGCAATGCTGTCTCGTTTTTTTTCTCTGCTTTTCACCAAATGATTTACCTGTTAAGGTGAGGCTTTTTGCCACTTTATAATAAACTAAGCTATTTACTACAATCTTGGAGAAAAATTCTCAGACTTTATAAATTTTAGAACTATCCCCATTCCCCCATTCACAATATTTATTTTTACGCTATGTAGCTAGAAAACCGACTTCATATTGGAATCGAAATTGTTTTACGGGAAAGCGGGTATAAAAAAACAAGAACATAATCATGCAGTTTAGAGAAAAACGTATGATATTAGTACTTCGTAATAGATGTTTATGTAATTTAAAAGTAGTCTCCAGGTATCCTTCAAAGATTGTATCCTCTCTGATTAACCTTGTGACTGGGAAGCCTCCCAATGCTCTATACATTATTATTTAACTGTGTCTAGCGCCAGAAAATTTCTGTTTAGGGTAAGACTCGTGATGTGTTGCTAAAAGGGTATTTCTCTTGTAGAAAGCGAAGCAACATTTGTGATATTGGGAAACATGTGGTTTGACGACTTCTTTGCATTTGAATGTCTCACAAATCCTGGATGGTTTATCAGACGAAATGCTTCAGGACTGAGTCTGCAACGCTACGACGGTAGCAAAGAGTTTAAAGAAAGTGCGAGCTTCAAGTTATCAAAAAAGAAATGCTTATGTGAGTTTTTGTCCAACATATGTGCAATCCCTGACCTTGATGGAAACGCTTTATATGTTTCAAATGCCAATGAGCAAGTTCATTGCGATACCCCCACGTCTAACTATGTGTTAACTTCTATTTTTATAGCCTGTAACACAGTCCCTGTTGGAACGGGCGCAAGAGTCTGGGTTCGACTAAACAACATGTGCTTCACAACAGGTGTCGTCACGAAAACTGACGTTGAACTTCATGTAGTCACAACGAAAGGAAAGCTTATCAAATGTCCTCGTAATAAACCAGAATTTCTGGCTTTGGACAAGATTCCAAATCCCCAGGACATTCCAACACATGGCCGCGTGGTTGCCCAATGGCACGATCGTGGCGATCCTTACTACTTAGCGACAGTGCAGGGAAGACTGGGGCATAATAAATATTTGTTGAAGTTTGATGATGACGACGAGGCATATTGTGACTTGAAGAATATCAGAGTTTTATTATGGACCACTGCCCAATCCGGTATAAAAAAGTACTTTTTCTTGGGTATTTTCAGTGTTACTTTGCACCAACATTGCACAAATATAGCTATGACTCAAAACGACGACGGAGAAATGTTTTCTATTTCTTTCACTAAATAATCTTTAAAAATAGAAATATTATTTGTTATCAACTCGAAAAATGTGTTTTACGCATTTATAAAAACTCTTAAAGTGATCGAATATTCTAAAGAAGAATTGCAAAATTTCATCTTCGTGCATTTACAAACAGCACAAGTTTCAAAAAATGGCTACTGAAAAACTGAGGTTTTTCAAGCCTTTTACATGGCTAAACACAGATAAACTTCCATCTACACTATGCAGAGAGGTCAACTCTTGTTGCTGTGTTTTTAGAAGAAAGTATAGCACCGCCTTGGTCATCACTAGAAGATATTCCAAGATTGAGTTCGGGAATGTTGCTTGAAAACAAAACAATCAGCAAAAACACATTGTCACCAAAGAAAACATCTGGTACATACAGAAAGATTAGTGCGAGCGACCAGCATCTGGAACTACGACACAATGAAGACAGTACGCCTAAATTTCGACAGCTCTCAAGCTCTCTTAGTTATCGTAGTGATAGTAGCAAGCGTAGTGAGTTGAATAATTATGTTGGCTGCAGTTCACAGACAGGTTTGCTAGCACCTCCAAGACGCATGAGTTTAGGACTCGTGTTAGAGAAACGGGAAAGGAAGAATGGAATAGCAGGGCTGTCCAAACAAGAAAGATGAAGTTTTTTTCAACGAAGAAAGTCATTGAAGATACGGGTTGAAGGCCACGATATAAATTGGAAAAATCTCCAAAGATATATTATTATTCGCAATGCTATTAGAAGTAGACAATACGCATGTTTTCTTTAAGATTTACTGCTAAAAAGAGAGAATATTTAGGTCGTTCGAGATATCTTGTCTCTTAGATCCTGTTCACATGAACCAGGGACAAAATGTTGTTCAGAGACAACTCTTCACCCCGCAACAAAAATTGACTCGGCTCGTTTACAAAACAATAGTGCTGGGGGACTCTCTGACAATATGCAGGGAGTTCGCTACTGCGGCTTTTTGCGTCAAGGCGTTGAGGCTGAGAGAGCCACAGGGCAAGGTGGAAACCGAGCTGCACTGCGATCAAATCTTGGCCGCATTGCACTACAGCGGTTAAGTGAATCAGCACTGCTGGTATGGACCCATTGCATCGCTAGTTGTCCCTGGCAGGGTTCGGAAGCCGGTGTCGATCTCTCAAAAGGAGATTAGACTCGAGTGACTCACCTCTGCAGACGGGGACACTCACTTGGCCGGGACAAAATGTTGTACCGGCTTCATGTGAACAGGGTCTTATTAGTTTGCGCCATCCATCTTTCGAGCAACCGACCCCTGGCACCAGTTTTACAGGAAATTAAAAGCTTTAATTCTAGTATCTCGATGAAAACTATTTGATCCAACTTTCTACTTAAATGTTTGCATGGTTATAGCGAATTAAATGCTCTTATTGTCCTCAAAGAACTATTCTATTACGGGAGTTTATGTACCTTGTTTTAGCTTTCCTGCAACAAATTTCTTTTCTTTGTTACTAACCCTGATAATAACAAAAATAATAATAATAATCTGCTGTCCTCTAATGCTGTTTAATGAAGCTTTCAAGTTATTAAAGACTTTCATGGTTAGCTTACCAACGGACCCATTACTACAGAACGTTACAAAGAAGCTTTGATAGTGTTTACATTGCATCTGACTAATACTCATTGTCATGTATATCCGAATTATGTGCATTCTGCTGAGAACTTTAAGGCCTGTGTACAAGGGCGATTTTTGATGCAATTTTTCTCGTGCGTTGAACGATATGAAATAGTGGATAACTGGCAAATATACCTTTGCACTCGCCAGTCCACCTACTCGATTACATACGTTAGGAGGAGAAAAAGCGCAGCAAAGATCGAATGTATAACACGGGCCTTTAGACAGTAGCAGCAGATGATGGCCAACTCGCGTAGTTATCAAAGATGATGTGATGCTAATTTCTTTCATTTCACAAAAACAAGTGAGGAAAAATCGCTTTCGCTTGTTCTGATACGAGTATAAACTTCTTCAATTGACTGTCATTTGCTGCCTCGTGAGGCTTTCTGAGAACCAGCTATGAAAAGCAATTGCTGCAAAAGTTACCGAAAAGCAATATTTTACATCGGTGTGTCAATAACGAGAATTGTCAAGGACAGCGAAGGTTGTTAAATTTAGAGGTTCATATCTGTATAAGCAAATCAAACTTCTTTTCAATACTTTTTTAATGAAAAGAGTTGACATGATTTTCGTTCGACCGACAAACAAAAGTTTTAAAAAATGTTTTATGTCCATATACACTTTCGCCAGGCAACTCAAATTCTCGTATGACAAAAAGTTATGAATGAAACTTTTTGAACACGCGAAATCACTTATCTGTTTAGTATATCGTTGCCAACTGACATGTGCTAGGCCGCTAATGGTCGTCCCTGATTGGTCAAATCAAGTTTGGGGGAGATTTAACATGCAATATGGACAATAGAAGCTTCTCTCATTGGTGATCGAATTTCTAATCATGTATAAATTATACCATATTCGAAGTGAGTTTGAAGAAAGTTAGAAGTACTGTTGTGAAAGTTTCTCTTGTTAGAGACACAGGTAGATCATATAGGCTTCATAAGATACAAGTCGCAGCGAATAATTTAGCACCGCAGGAGGGAGTTTCCCCAGAGTGACTTTCTTAAATATTAACCAAGCTTACCGGGCAGTCAGTCACGCATGTCAAAAGGGCAAACAAGCAAGTTTGAAAGTAAAGTGTTTCTCTAATTTCACGCCAGCTTCAGAGCTACACAGGCTCAAACGCCAACCAGAGTCTACTAACTACTTCATATTACAACTACTTCTCCAGTGATGCAAAATTGTAAGTATATATTTTTATTTATATGTTGTTACTTGAACTTTATTGAAAGCCTTATAAGCTTATAACTATAGTTTAAGATTTTAAATGACTTTAATTCAACGCCAGCCGGTTATGGGTCAAATTCGTTTCACAATTCAGCAGAAGTTTGCTCACTTAACGAGGATTTCTTTAGGATCCAGCAAACAGTTGGCAAAACTTTTGCATCTACTTTAATATATTCCAATCTCCTGTTTATGCTAAAGTAATATTTGAAAAGCTGCTATTTGTCTCGCTGTGCATCTTCGAGATAAGTTAAAACTCGTAGAAAAGCATGATAAGAATTTGAATTTACTTCCAATGTATACTGTCAAGTCCACTTTTGCGAGTTGTTTCAGCGAAATTATACAGTGAAATCCGGTGTAGCTCACACATGAAAATACAATAAAGAGAGGTATTATTTATTGCTAAGTCAACACAAAGAATGAAGCTTTGTTGGATATTCTATAAACTACAAACTTTTTCGAAAAACAATCCCAAAAACGCGGTAAAATCAATAATCATGAACTTACACTATTACTGATGTAATAAATGGCTAATACGGGCTAAATCTTCAAGCAAAAGCGACGCGATTTTGGCATCAACAATTTTTAAAAACTTTTCTAATTAAAATGCAAAAAGCTATTTTGAATAGAGATTTCAAGTGGAGATGTGAATAGATTAATTACTCGCCTCGGAAGCAGCATGCAATAAGTTTTCTAAAACTTCCCAACTGAAATTTACAAGAACATTGAACCTCTCTCTTTTGATGAAAATTGATTCGAATGCTACTTGGAGAGAGCGAAGATTGAATATCTGCCGATGTTTTAATATAGACATGAGTCTCTTTGCGCGAGAGTATTGAATTACGAAGTCTAAAGAAGTTTTCAAAATCATTATTTGTGGAGAGTGCTCGAATTTCTGAGTGAGTTCACAATGAAACGAAGCTACAATTTTGAAGAATTAAGCTGTTTGGAGGTAGGTTTGGTGTGGACAACAAGTATTTTTTCGATTGCCTAGAGTTCAAATCGTTTGAAACCGTATCGGATTTTAGTGCGGCCCCTCACAGCACTGGTGACCGCATAGTGAGTCCTGAATTGTTTTCATACATGTCTCAGTTAAGAGAGTTTTATGAGAACTTTTGTAAATTATCACTTGGTAAAGCGATTTAAATCGACCGCATTCACGTTTAGGAGATTCAAAACTATTGAACTAATCTGTTCGTAAACTTTTAGCGCAAAACAAGTGCGCGAAACATGAAATTTTCTCAACATACGAACGAATTCTTTGCAGTCTTTTGCGACAAAGCCCCCAGGCAATTTGCATATGTGACCCCAGCTGAAAATTGATAGCAGAGGACTATTATTATAAACTAACACACTGAATGAAGCTAAACCATTGCGATATTATATTTAAAAGTGCTTGCATATATACTGTATATCGTTTTATTTTTCAGCGCGAAACCGCGTCAAAGAAACTGTGCGAAAGCTTTAACGCTAATATCTAAAGATAATTTCGCATTCTAACAGTATATCTACTTGTAGGGCTTGTACAGCATATTAAAATGTCATTTACAACACTACTACAATCTGCAAGGTACAAAAATTCGAGAAACTTCGTACCCATGTAAGAATAAAACAAATTGGATAATTCACGTAGAGAATTTGGATTTGTTTGTTTTTAACAGAGTTAGGCTAAACTTTTGTCAACTTTTTCTTCAGTATGACAGATATCGGAAGTAATAGTTTTCCTGTCTGCGTCCTTATCAAATTTACGACGAATATTCGTATTTATAGATCAATTTTTAGTTTTTCTTTCATAACTTTCGTTCACTCAAACAATGCACAAAGTTGACAAGTTTTTCTTGTTATTGCATGACAAAGAAACTTCCTCGAATACACAACTATGGAAAGGCAAAGTTGTCAAGGAAAACTTGTTCGTCGTACATCCGAGCAAGGGAGATCGCCAAGCATCTTGTCAAGGAAAACTTGTTCATCGTAAAAACGAGCAAGTAAAAATCGTTAAGAAACTTTTCAAAGAAAAACTTGTTTACTATACAAACGAGTAGTGAAGTCGTCAAGTGACTTATCAAAGAAGCGTTTTGCGTCAAAAATCCAGAGTGTTTTATTATTACTTTTAAGATACAATCATTTGACGTAAAAACTAGACAAAAAGCTTGGCAAGGCAAACTTAATGACTCGCTGAAACATTAACTAAGAGAGCGCAACCATATTTCACGACGTTTGCTTGTTTATCTACAAGTTTGATCATGACTTCTGTATATGCCACCTAATAATTTGCCATTAGGGACAATGTTTATACACCGACAAGCATATGGGAGGAATTTGACGCCGAGTTATTTCATATTAAACAGCAGGGAATTACAACTATAGGAAATGAATTTCGCGTTCCTAACCCACCTGAATTGAGTAAACTATGTTGACTCCACTAGTCTCAATTTCATATAGTATAATATCGGTAAAAGGTAAAATTTGGTCAGAAAAGGCAAATTTAAATGCTTGTTGGCAGATAACCTATACGTCTATTGGAGTCAGTAAAGGTCAAGCACTGTATTTTGCAATACTACGGCCTACAAGCTACTTTCACGGAAAAATAAATTGTATACATTTTCCAATAGACATATTCATATAAAATGCAAATAAGACTGAAATTAAATTGTTACATAGATTTGTGCAAAATAATATTCAAGATATATCCTTTTATGGTACATATTGATTCAATAGAATTCCCAAACGCATTGTATCAAGATTCCAACTCCATACATGGAATTG
Source organism: Phenganax subtilis (assembly GCA_025434845.1). Classification (NCBI taxonomy): domain Eukaryota; kingdom Metazoa; phylum Cnidaria; class Anthozoa; order Malacalcyonacea; family Clavulariidae; genus Phenganax; species Phenganax subtilis. Next base: position 27,465 of record JAOBYK010457566.1, on the reverse strand, counting down.
TAATCAGAGATACCGTATTTCCTCCATTAAGCGCCCTCTGACATATATCTAAAATAAGCGCCCCTTTCAAGTAAACGCCTTATGTTGGGGATACCGTATTTACTCGTTTGAGCGCCGCCCCCGAGTAAGCACCGCATTTGAGAGCAAAAATATTTAATGAGCGCTGCACTAATTTCACAAAATGCAGGACAGCTTGTTTTTTATGTTTGCTTTGAGAAATATCGTCATCAAGCCCGACAATTCTATTGAAACGTTACCGACAAGCGTCTTCTTGTTCGCAACGTCCAGCTGTTTCGTTACTTTCGCTCATCTTAGGGTTGAAACAACAAACGATCGACGTAAAAACCAAATATTTTTGAAGAGCGCCGCCCCCGAATAAGCGCTGCATCTGAAACACTGAAAATTTAAAGAGGACCGCGGCGCTCAATCGAGTAAATACGGTATACTGTTTTATTAGAGTACACTTTCGTTGATCACGGGGGGGGGAGTTTGTTATGAGACTCAATCAATTGGTGACCAAAACGAAGTTTTATTGTAAAATAATGAACAAGTTGTCCATTTTATAAAGACTTGAGCAGTTTTTAAAGTAGTTTTCTTATGCAGTGTATTAGGTTGCTTGGCATAGTACAATAAAAAAGTTTGTTTCAATGTACTAAGTTTAATCTGAGGCACCATGTTGTCAATTCACTCTGCCCAACACTGGATAATTTTACTAGTAAGGATTCTTACCAGTATTCATCGTAATTGCTCAGCCTTCTGGACTAGCTAGGTGACCCAAATATCACTACCTATGTGAAGGAATCTAAAAAATTTTTAAAGTCAAGGTCTGAAGGTTACAGGGTATATAACATGTATTTCCGGCTTATTTGTACAATACTTATTATATATCTTAGAAATATTGTCATACCGGCACAGTGACTATTTAAATTCATATTATTAAAACTACTGTTTCAAGATGTTTTAAAATTGTTTACAAATGTATAAACTTGAACATACTTAAAGGTATATACCTTTATTGTATGCAAAATAATCTATATTTACTTCATGACATACAGGAATCAAGGGCTTGAAAATTAACACTTATTACATTACAAGGTAATGATACCAAATAAATAATTCATCTTTTAAACAGAGCAATTAAAAAGTACACAAGGTCCTCCTCTGCTAAACTTGCATGTTTTATATATATAGGTAATTAAAGATATACAATAATGTAATGAGAAGGCTGGTTGCCAAAACTGGATCAAACACCCTTCAAGGCATATATGCATGGCTAAACTTGCATCTATTACAAGAAGCTCTTATATTGAGCTTCTATAGTTATGAATTGCTTAATATATTAAGCATGTTGTTTACTGACTTTCTTTAGATTTTTGAGCCATATTTTAAAATTTTTTAACAAATATACTGTGATTCAAATCACATGAAAATCTAGCAGTGGCAAGGTTAGGTAATTTTAGAAACACTCAAAAGAATTTGTTGATTACCATTTGACCTACAGAGCTCTTGAAGTGATGATATGAACTGCCTGGTGTCATATATCATCAACATATCTGTATTCAAAGAATTCACTTCAAATTCTCAGATAACGAAAATTCTCAAAGTCTCCAGCTGGGCAAATTTGTTTCCCATATTGCTAAAAATTTCTTGCACAAAAGTCGTAGTAAAAAAATTTTGTGTGCACTGAAACTATACTAAATACCACAACATGCTGCACATGACCTAGTTTAGGAGTATTAATACGAATGAAAAATGAAAACATGAGCCCAAAAATGCAAACACAATCACTTCTGTTCGATTTTAAAGAAAATTGAAGCAAAAGAAGTTTTGTTTGAAAATGCATATGTAGTAGTCTGCAATATTACTTTGAAAGCTCCCCCCCCCCCCGATGATCCAAAATCCTGCATGAAAACTAAAATGTAATTGAGTAAAAAAGAGTGTATGTTAAAAGAAAGCGTAAAAGCATTGAAAGTAGTTGATCGTCAATGAAAGATTGCAGTCAAACGAACATTTCTTATTTATAATTCAATGAAGAATTGCTTGACTATGGCCGCCATTTTGTTTTTACAATGCCAATATTTTAATATTACTAAAATGCGCTGCGTGGTGTCTAATGTACTTTAAACTAAACTATGTAACTCTAAAAAATGCGCAGAGTTTGAAAAGTACAAGAAAAACAATGAATTCGCCCGTATAAAATCAAGCAGAAAACACTAGAACAGTTCTAAATTTTACCATTTCGACTTCACAGAAATCTTCGGAACAGTTACTTATATGAGATAGTTTTGCTATAATCTTACCTCATTTCTTGCTTTTTTTAAGGCCACATAGTCTTTGAAGCTTACTGCTTGTTGTCAGCCGACTTTTTCAAACAAAAATTTACGGAAAACAACTTTAAAACAACATAATTTCAGGAGTACTTTTTGAAATTTCAATTCCTCTTCGCAACGTTTTCATTTTCACAAAATGATAACGCGAAGCGGCTGGAATAGCCAATCAGGATGCAGGGTTTTTCAGAGGCGGGAAAAAATCCTCAGACCTCATGGTCAAACAAAATGTGTTATACAATATAAACGCTGAAAACAAAGAATTTTGATACATTGCGTGAATTTTAGTGAAAATGTGCAAATATCTATATTCTATTTTACTTCCAGAAGCATTTTAAAGTACGTTTTTGCAAAGCGTTTGTGTTTCGAAGAAAAGTCAGGAAAAAATTGGCTAACTACAAAACTATAGTTGCAAACTAGTTGTAGATTTATAGATCAATGATGTTCCACTCTTTTGACATGGAAAGTTATTTAAAGGGTGCATGACTAAAAACACACAAGAATGACGCTACCATGTATTGGGTTGGCTCTATATTTTTCTGAAAAAAATCGTAAGAGTGCGATGCCTACAACTGGTCGTAATTTTTTTTAAGGATGAAATAGGCGCGAAAGCACCTAGACTATTATTACGAATCTCAAATGGTCAAATCAAACAATCAAAAAAAAGTGAATCATACGCAGAGGATGATGACCAAGAGTCAGACATGGATTCAGATTTGAAAATTGAAAAATATTGCGAAATTTGTGGCGAACTTTTGGAGAATGAGTTGTTTCGATTGCCTGGAAAAAGATATTATTGTAGTTATGAATGTATGGAAGTGGATGCAAAACCAGACGAATTGAGAGATGATTCGGAAGAAAATGAGGTGTTTCTTCAGGTAAGAAAAGAACAAGTAATTAAGATTAGTGAAACTAGTTGTTTTCGAATTTCTGTATGAACACATTGAAGAACACAGGCGAAATTTTTCGAAATTTTTGAATACGTTCCTAACCCACCCAATTTCTTCCCAGACACTAACAATCAATGCACTTGCCCAATAAACTCGTTTTGCAGACCAAAGAAAAATGTTTAAAAAGAAAGGTTTTCCGACTCCGCTAAAACTTGCTTCAAAACGATAAATGTTCATCTGATGCTTGTTCTTGACATTTTTCCAGTTTTCGTTTTGTGTCGTTTTGAATTTTATATTTTCGACATCTATCCAAATAAAGGTTTTTGGAACTAAATTCACTGAGGAATATTGTGAGCTTATGAGTGTTTTCCAACTTTGAAAATTTTTCCTCTATACATTTGTCCAAAAAACTCGTTTTCAGACCATACGAACACGTTTAAAAAATTTTCAGAGATCAGAAGTTTTGCTTCTCCACGAAATTTTTCGATATTTTGAAAGCAAACATGTCCCAAGCCAAAAGACCAATAAATTTTCTTGTTAAAGGATGACAAGGATTTTGTGGCGGGCGAACAAACACAAGTGAAGAACAGTCGTGAAACAAAGAGATCTGGGTCAACAGGTGAGACACGTAAACTCACGTAGTCTTTGGCATAGTATATAGGAAGTATTGTACAACTTTTTTGCCTGCAACTTGTTCCCTTTTTTTTTATTTGAATATAGCATCTGCTCAAGAACTAGCTGGGTAAATATAAAGATCGAATCGCAATTCGAAAATTATGGCCAGAAGCTCGGCTGATTTGTAGGATAACCATTATGAATGTTTTATATAGTTGTTCAACGCCGGGTTGTGATGGTAAAGGTCACATTAACGAAAAGTTTGCCAGTCATAGAAGGTATTTTTTATAGATTCATAGATAGCTACACTCTTCTACAAGTTACATTGTTATTTGAGAAACACTAAACTTGTGATTGAGTCAAGGGAAATTTCGTTAAAGATATGTTAAAAAATGAATCACCGTTTATTTTTAGTGTTCAAGGGTGTCCAAACGCCCCGAAAGACCAGAGAAAACGTAAGATTGCACTTGCAACACCTCTAATCTCAACCTACCAAAGCATATCTATCAGGATTAGGGATAAAGATAGAATAAAATACCTTATGATAAAAAAATATCATCGTTTATTTTTTTCAGCTCAAGTGAATTCTCAAGAACAAGACGACAAGTGAGTACTGTTATGATGATTTAAGTATATGAGAATCTAAGGTGTTGTACCGCGAAAGATAGTCACCAAATATTGAAATCTTTAAACATAGTTACATAGTAGTATGTTATATGTATCTTTGAAATATGTAGCTATAAACCAAGTGCTTATATAAAGTATTTTCATTGTAGATCGTTTCGCCATTTCTTTTCACGTTGTCCAACGGAAGGTTGTGACGGTACAGGACATAAATCCGGTTTATACGCTACACACAGAAGGTAACAGTATGATAATTTCTGCACATATAAACTTTTCATAATAAAAGAACACGAAAGCATTGTATTGTAATCTTCAAATAGTTTAAAAAAGCTGCAGAGAAACACTTTCTCTTCACCAAACAAACTAACTAAATCTAGTTTGCATTTCTTGTGGAAACGCAGTTACACTAGCCTTAGAAAATACGGCAATTCTAATCAATAAGTACAATCCCTGACCTTTGTAAATAAAGGCAATCTTATTATAGTTATGTCTTTATTATTTAGTCTGTACGGCTGTCCACGTCGAACAGCGAAAAAAGGTAAACGAATGACGATTTTTCATGGTGATAACAATTTGAGTAAAAAATTTTGAATGTTGACAAACAAAAAACAAATCATATCTCCGTTCTGCTGCTTTTCTGTCAAAACGCTTGTCAATTTGACGGCAGTGTTTTTATATTTTGTCTTTTATTTTTTAGGATATAGTTTTGTCATAGAAGGAGGGAGCCAATTAAAGTATGTTGCAGTCGTTTAGCGATGATTCGACGTAAAATTACTGAAAAACTATATTTTTTCAGATGTCCTGTGCCGGGTTGTGACAGTTCGGGGCACAGAACTGGGCTCTACACTTCCCACAGAAGGTGAGAAGTTTTTCTAAATATAATACACGAGAATGTATCTTATGCAAGCCCGACTCGCAGATTATACAAAAACATCAACTTTATGGATTTAGATGCCGTCAAAGTTTCTCTATTTCAAAATTACTTTATATATGCTATTGAGTACCATAAACGCGATCACTGTAATGGTTGTAATACTTTTAGGGCCTCTGGTTGTCCTTTAGCAGCAGCAAGAAGGCAATATGAACGACAGTTATCACCATCAGTGAAGGCAAAACGAGGTAAAGGCATGTTTGATTTTGAAAAGTTTCCAAACCGCAGCAGTAATGTCTATTCACCACTCGAGAGTTTACATAAACACGAACAAAAAGATAGAACAAAGATTTTTATCAATTCTCCAACCCATATCTTCAATGCCCATGTCTGGACAAGTTTTGCATAACCATGAACAAAAAGATGAAAAATAGATTTTGGGCATGTCTCCAAACGATATCTCCAATGATTATGTCTTTGCCATGCACAAGTTTACATTATCATGAACAATAAGATAAAACAACGATTTTGGTCAAGTCTTTAAACCTTATTTCGAATGACTATTAATCTAAGTTACATGAATAACTTAAACAGACACTGTTTTTTTAAAATTTCAGGTCGTCGACCCTCCATACTTAAAATGGGTCAAGGCTTATTACAAGAGAGCCCTACATCACCCGACTCTGGGATCTCATCAGGATCCAGCTTCGAAGACATTAATTCGGCTAAAAAAGATTCAAACACCGGTTCCCCTAAAGAACAAGTTCATTTTACTTTTCCAAAACCGGCAGAAAATTTTGCCGGAGTTCAGTTTCGAGCAACTAGTACAGTGGTTTCTTCTCAGTCGAGTGATTCTGGAACTCCAACTACGGTGTCCAGTGGTGTTGTCTGGAGCGCAAGACATGGAAATCCCACCGGGATTGCGACAAGTGTAGTGCAAAGTAGTCATATTAAGCAAGAAAACCGGGGGGAGAAATTGGATGATGATGGTCCGTGTAATCTCATGTGTTCTGATGAAGAGTTTTCAGATGAATCCAGTGAGTCCGAAGACTCCAATCAAGGTTCGTATACGTCAACTTCAGCAACATTTAAACACTGAATGCTTGAAAAATTGCCTTGCGTGGCTTTTTGCCATCGCTAGTTTCGTCACTGCCTCCTGTTACACGATGCAAATAATGCCCCCTTGTTAACAAGCACGTGAAATAAGTCTGGGTTTTTTTTTCCATTTCAGAGCAACAGCAGCAGTTATGGTAAGTCGACAGTGTATTTTACTTTATTCTTTTACGTCTTTTACAATAGGGCGATACAAGGACGATTTTAATGGCCGGTATGTTGTAATATGATTAGTGTATGCTTTTTTGCTACTCTAGTTTGCCTTCATCAGCGAGGCAAGAAAATTTAGTTCCTCAAGTGGAGAAAGAGATGGCTGATGAAACATCAAAAAATGATATGATTGGATTATCAGCCATGAACAATAGGTAATTAAATGTTTTGTCCATATTTTTGTGAAAAATTGCCCAGAATATGTTATTATAAATAGGAATTCTGTATATACAATGTATATATCACAAAACTTTTCATCTTTCTTAGTGTGCCACATACTTCAGGTGAACAGACAGAAATAAGGTTAGACTCTTCGGCCGAAGTTTTAAAATGCACCATTTAAATATACAGCAAATTTGATACCAATCACAACAAGACAATCTAAATCTTTCTTTGTTACATTCGCGTATACAATAAATATGCACTTATAGTAGTAATTTTCCTGTAGGTGCCCTACAGTAGGCTGTGACGGTACAGGACATGTTACTGGACGGTTCGCATCACACCGAAGGTAAGTGAACCGGTAAATCGCATCTCATTTATGAAAACAAAAGCGCTTTGATCAATCCCTGACGCAGATATTATATAAGCAGTACATCATCCTAAGTTCAAATTTTATCAGGATTTTTCAAAAATTTCTTAAGATTTTGAAACTTAATTTTTAAGTTCGTTTTCGGTAACAATGTTAAATTCTTGCGCAGTTTCCTCGCGTTTTTCATGCGAAGATTTTTACAGACGTTTTGGTCGTTTCAGGCCACTTTTTCCAAATCGATATTTCTAACCTATCGACTGGCAATGCACTCCAATGTGCCTAAATATATATATATATATGTTACTCAACTGGGAAAACTACTTAATAGCTCAATCTCCGACAAGCATGGCAATTGTTTTTTAACAATTCACCCTCATTCTAAAATTGACACTGACAGTTGACACTTTCCACAATTGATACTGAAGACGAAACGCTATTTTTTTAGCCTCTCAGGCTGCCCAATGGCGACAAAAACATTACCAGCAAAAACAGAGTCAGGTACCAATGATATGCTTTCGAAAACTTTCCTAGTTCACGTAAAAATACATTCAAAATATCACATTAACTTGTTGTAGCTAACGATACTTTCGTTTTGCTTTTCAGAGAGTAACAATGTTGAAAAGACATTGTAAGTACTTAAAACGGACTTTTTAATAAGACATGTACTAATAGTATTGCATTCTAAAGAAAATTGCAATATTATTTTTCTACAGATGTCCAACTCCAGGTTGCGATGGCTCTGGTCATGTTACAGGTTCATTTCAATCCCACAGAAGGTACAATTATCGAATTATTAACTTATTAAGAGGGAGTACGCTCCAATACTCCAGACTTTGTTGTTTCACTCTGCCCAACACCGGGCGAAATTTTACTTGTAAGGTTGCCACTCTTGGAAGTTACTGGATTGACTAAACTATTTGTCAGTCTTTCTGTTAAACCATTGACTGGCAATGCACCCGTATATTCTTGGCATCTTACGGCTCTGAGTTAATTTCAGGCCCGTTTTCCACGACGCAAATTTGGTCGAGCAAAAAATAAATCTTGCAATGTGGTTGGCTTGCTTATACGACATTTTTGCGACGAAATATTCGTAAGTCAATCACGTTGCTAGATTTATTTCTGCTCGAAAAAACTCCCCTAGTGGAAAGTGGGTTTTACACCAAAAGATTTCACTAGTCAGAGTGAGACTTTTATGCAAATCAGTGTTGCAGTTCCTCATGTTAACCCATTTAGTGGTAATGAATGCATGTCAGCACTGCCTTATTTTACGTGAACGCCGTTATGAGTTAACCTGTCAAGGCGAGATTGACTTGTACCTTACCACGAGGACAAATATATTTAAATTTAACGTTATACAAAATGTTGGTATTTTTCTACTGTTTTCTTTAGCTTATCAGGGTGTCCACGAGTCTCTGCCGAGACAAAGAAAGAATTAATGCGACGCGAAGTTGAAATCAAACTAGCTTGTGGAGATAATTCACCTGAAGTGGGACCTAAACCTATTAAAATGCAACCGGGGCATCGTAAGTTACCTTAGATACTTTCCCCTAATCGTTCATTGATTAAATATTTACCAATTAATGTCAACTGTATAGTACTTGTAGGTAACTAAGTTACCTACTATTTCTAATCAACTTTAATTCATTAATTAATAACTAATTAATATAATTTATCAAATTTACTAAGTGTAAAGTTCACTAAAATGAAATGGCCAACGTCATTCTAATTTAGTTTAATTACAATCAGGTTATGTAATTAACGATCTAATTAATGTTAATAAGTATTATGTGATAGGGGCAATTTGATGATGATACACATTATGTGAAAGCCCTTTTTACACGGGCGATTTTTGCTGCGATTTCTCTCCTCTTAGCGTATGTGATTGAGTAGGTTGACTGGCGAGTGCATTTGCAAAATTGTTGGACCAAGTATATTCGCCAGTTATCTACTCTTTCACATCGTTCAACACGAGAAAAATCGCATCAAAAGTAGCCCGTGTAAACGGGCCTTTTGATTAACTACTAGTACTTTTTAAAAATTAGATCTTGACCGTGTGCGAGAAATTGAGAATTTGGAGAAAGAAATAAAGATCCTTCAAGCGACAAACGAGCAATGTACGAGGGAGAATCTCGAGCTACAGAGATCAGTTTCAGAAATGGAATTACAATTGAAATGTAGTGAAGATGAAGTCAGTAACGCCGAAACAAGCAATGGTATTGCACGTACGAAACTTGTCATCTTACAAACTAAATTTATAGCCAGTCTATCCAGCGTCATGAACAGTATATCAAGCACAGCTAATCTCAACTACAACACGTTTGACAACTGCGTGAACATTCTTACTGATCTGTTTTCACAACCAGAGTTGAATGCAGTTGTCATCCGCCGAGTGAAAGAAGCACTCAGTGATTTCAATATTTAAATAAGTAGCGTCCGTTTTTTAGAATGCAATAATGCCGGTCCATAATTTTTACGTTTTCAGCACCAATAGGCGTTTTAAGACTCGAGAAAGATTTCAAGGGTTTAAATGTGCCACTGATTTCTTTCACGAAATTTTTTATTAACATAAAACTAACGCCATACTCTATGGAGATATGGTTGGAAGACTTGACTGAAGTTTTCGTTCTGTCTTTTCTTCATGTTTATGCAAACTTGCGCACAATGAAAATATAATTATTGAAGATGTTTTGGAGACTTGACCAAAGTCTTTGTTGCATCATTGTGGTGTACCTTTTAATTTGAAGGGAAGTTTTCATACCATGCCTCCATTGAGTTCGGTAAAGTAGTTAAATGCACAAGCAAAGTAGACGCAAGAAAACGGAATCGCAAATTTCCTACAGTTGAATTGTAGATCCTATTAGTTCGATTTATCAGAAGCAATCGATTCGTAGAAAGGAAATGAATGAACTCTACTGGGTGTTGCAAAAAACCCTGAGCGGTGATGTTTCAACCACAAAAGGTTGCACTGCAAAAAAGACCATTCAGTTCAGAAAGGGCTAACTTTTTATACTTAACACTTGAATTTACATGCAATATTGACTGTGCTATTAATGTTTGAACGTTTTGATGTTTTTCAAAATGTCAAGAATTAGCATAAAACAGCCATATATACATTACCGATGCAGTTATACTTGTCAGGTAGTATTTTTAAGCTGGTAAAAAAAATGCATTAACAATAAAAGCATGTCCTTAACTATTAACGAACTGTCTTGCCCGAGAATTCATTTGTCTTCAAGAGGCAATATTCTATCACTTTAGTTCGCCAGTTTTTCCTGAGTTTTCACCAATTCCTATTGTAATTCCCATTTGTAACTCGCTCAATATTGCATCTAAAGACACTGCATGTTTTAAATCGTGCAACATCTAAGGTAGTCCTTCCTGAATACAATGATCTTCATATCATTGTAGCAGCTGTTATAGCTTTTACGTCACTTGAAATCAGTGTCTAGTTGTTGTTTTTTGAAACACCCAGTGTGCTTCCATGCTATTGGTCCGTTATTATATATAGAGCGCTTTGGGGCCAGTTGTACGAAGCCGGTTTAGCTTAAACGGTGGATAAGCCAGAAATTATAACGCTTTCTCATATGTTTTAAATCTTTCATATCCAACCTTACTTGTTTAACCAATAGTTAGATACATAAGTATTGTTATCAGTTTAAAAAATTTCAGTTCGATTGCACTAGAAATGTATAAATATGATTAATATTTTGACCTTATCCACCGTTTAATCTAAACGCGCTTCGTACAACTGGCCTATGAATTATCACAAGAAATTATTCCACGGTGCATTTGTATATATAATTCACACATTATATGCATGAACTTTATACACTGTGTAAAAAAAAAAGAAAACATGGATATTGTTTAAGATAAGTATTAAGTAGCTGGGTTTACTTGACTTAGATATATGTGCACTGCACTAGACCCAGATAGATGCGCCAAACTACGGTTGTACAACTGAATTGAATCATTACAAGCATATAATCAGACATTATAGCCTTGCATTGTAAAGTAAATGTTTAAAGTATATCATATATGTAGACGTTAACATGTGTTTTAGCATGTATGCAACCAATTAGCCTTTCTCACGCTATGCGACCAGACCATAAAATCCGCCATTTTTTGACGGCAAAATCATTGTTTTTGGCCATCATGTTTTATCAACAGAAAAAATGCAGATTTTTATGCTTGCCAACGATTGTTTGACACTTGCTATACTTTCATAAGTGATGAGAATTCGGATTAAATAGCGAAATTTTTCAACATATATATGGGCCGAATATTTGCTTATCACATCTCGTATTTCTTCGGCGAAATTTCAAAATCTATAGCTGAAGTTTCACAGAGTTAGCAACAGTCTCAGATTTACCAAAAGACGAGAAAGTCAGTTTTACGTTAATTATAACAAAACAAAATTTGGCTAATTCAATTATTTTACTCCCCAAAAATGGCGGATTTTTAAGGCTTGGTCGCATAGCGTGCGAAAGGCCAATTATAGTTTTCACTTCAATAAACTTATTCCCGAATTATTTGTGATTGGAGTATTTTGATGAAAACACAATTGTTCTGCTGACGACTGAAAGTAGCTACACGCGTAATAGAGACGCGTTTTGCAAAAATCTAGTTTTTTAAAACGTATTAACCTTTGTCAATAGCTATACTAGATAGCTCTGAAAAGAACAGCACCTCGAGGCTTTTTGATACTTTATTTGTCCAAATCACGTTTCTCACCATTACCTACTTGCCGCCATTTTGGATTTGGAATTATCCCAAATTGAAACAGACATAATCAAAGCATGGATAACCAAAAGTCTCTCAACTATCCATGATCAAAGCAAACATTTTCAGGCTACTGATTAGAACACTTTGCATGCACAACAACTCCTCAATAACGAGGCGTAATCAACAATAAGCAAAGATTACCAAACTGCTGATGTTGCGTAAAAAAACAATTATAGTATTAGCAACAATAACCGTTGTTGATCCAAAAGCCCACCATTTCACACAATGATAAAAAATATTTTTAAAAAACCAGCCCAATCAATCATGTGCATTCCAAAATGCAGAAAGCCACAATCTTAAGCCTGTTTTCCGCTAGGCGGAATTTTCCGTGCAGAAAATAAATCTACCAAGCTGATTGGCTAGCAATATATTTCGAACCAATCACGTTGCCAGATTTAGTTTCCGCACGGAGAATTCTGCCTGGTGGGAAACAGGCTTAAATCCCGAGCTTGCGACTAACTGATCAACGGGAATTCCTAAAAACCTGTTTAAACGGATGCACCATAAGTGCGAAATCGTTGATCTAACAATGTTGGACCATTGTGGGAGGAAAAGTTTCAATGAAATCAAACTCAATCCAACAGCAGTGATCAACAGTTTCTAACAACATGGAAACAAAAAAAATCTAACTGGTATTTAAACCGATTAGGTTTGTTTGAATACAACATGTTGATCACTGCAAAATATTGCATCCGTTAAAAAAGGCTTCAAGGCCAAGCTCAGCTACTTTACCCACTGATTTACCTTGTCTAATTACTCATTTTCTGCAAAGAATGCACCGCTTATCTGTACGTTTTAAAACTCCAAAACAAAACAAAATTTGACACTAACTGTCTTCTAGCGTCGTCCGTAAAACATCATCCTTTGCAATCTAGGAAAAGTCACAAATACATTTTTATAACCGAACTACTGAACAGTTTCACCAACAGCTTGTGCCACTGATCATCAGAAACGTATTAAAGTAAGAACAGTGAGCCTGCAATCCCACCCAAACCCTGCCCCAACCCTAAACTGGAGTATGCTGAATTTAGGATCACAGTGGATCACAGTGGATTACTGTAGGACTACAGCATCTTATGATTGTGTTATACTGTGCAATACCTTGTACATCGTTGCAAAGTATTTACTGTTGCTAGCTTTTTCTTTGAGAGCTTCATTTTCAGCTTTCAGACGTTCAATTACTTCATACAACTGAAAAATGAGAACAGTTAATGTCAATCAATATTAATATAGGCTTTAAGTCTTCTTGAAACTCTACTGTGCACACCCATATATTCCTGTACAGAAAAAAAAACCAACCCGCATATTTTCATTTAAAGTTTCTTCCAAAGCTTTTCGACGTTCCTCTGCTACTAATTCCCAGTACTTCTCTGGCGCACGGGCTAAAAGTAAAAATCATGAACTGGAATAAAATGTAAAGCTGAATCATAGACGAATTTTCTGTGGGGGGGCCACCCCCCCCCCAAGTATCAGTTTTCACCCCCCTAAGAAAATTCTTCACCCCTCTAAAACTTATTTTAACCCCCTAGTTTTCAGCATAAAATATTAATAGTCCAGTCGAACTGCAGAGTTTTGCCTTACAAGGTTTAAATAAAATAACAAAGAACAAGAAAATTAGAGATTTTTGTGCAATACCTATGATATTCTTCAGTCGTCATGGTGGGTTATGACAACAAACCAAGAATCTCGACTTTACCTTAGTTTGGTGATATTTTGTATTAAATCACTTCCCTACCAGCTCACCCCCCTAAAATTTATGGCACCACCCCAGTAAAAAATATGAAAATCAATCCGTCTATGAGCTGAATACACATGTATTGATTACAAAGATCTAAAGAGTCATAGGAAATGATGCATTATAATACAGTGAATCGCTCATCTAGTATTGTGCCCCAAGAAGCTTTTAAATACCTATGAATACCATACCTTGTACCATCATTGCATAGGCTTCATCAGACGAAGAAGGAATATCAGAATGCCCGTCAGATTGCACAGCAACAGAAGTTGTATTACTTTCAACTTCAGAAGAACTTGACTGAGTTTCGACATCTTTGGACTTTGTCAAATAATGCTTGAGTTGTTTCTGAGTGGATGACAAAGTACTTCTTGAACGCATTTTACCCTACAAATAGTAGAAAACATTGATTTATGAAGGCCATGAAAGTGTTTTGTGATCCTCTATGTAAAGTTTGTTTGAATTTAATAGTCCTGTGATATGTATCAACCTTTGGTTTACTTCTGTGACTACTTTTTCCCCCAGTCAGCAGTTTTTGACCATCAGCCGAAGGTTGCAAGATTTGAAGAGATTTTCTCTTGTCACGCCATTCCACTACCGACAAACTTGATGATGAAGATTCATGATCAGATTTGCTCTAGAAATAGATAAATTACTTTCAAACAAACAATTCAAATTGCTTTTCTCAGCCAACTAATATGAAAGGAAGTCCACTTGAATGTAAGTAAAATCATTTGGCAGAGTAAACCTAAAAACAAAGAACAAGCTGGTTTAATTATTATCAAGCTAATCAGAATTATACTACAACAAGCACTCGAGCGCCCAAACTCTAAAACTTAAACCTAGGTTGCTCCACGTGGCTAGATACCTTGGTCGACTGTTTCAAAACCGACTGACTAGATTTGTTATTTTCGTCCGACTTTGCTGCGGTTTTTCCTCCCCTTCTTGGCGAATACACAAGCTTAGTTGCTTCAGGTTGTTCTCTCATGTTTTCAGTGAGTGCAGAAGTTGAAAAAGCTATGCTTTCTGTCGTTTTTTCCCTCCTAATTCCGAGTTCTTGTCGAAAACTTTTAATGTTGTTTTCAGCCATCTTTTTAAAACCTCCCGCTCGTAATGCCGTCATCTTCGGAACACGAAGAATTACCGGAGAACTACGACTGTTTCCAAAGAAGGAATTACTCGTTCAACGCGAATTGAATGACGTCATTCTCTAACGACTTGTATAAAACAGTGGCATAAAATTGTATCAAAAACTTGCAATAGTATTCAGGAAAACGTTTAAACTTTACAATAAAGTTGAAACTGACCCTGACATCAGAAAAAGGGCTATTGTAGTTGGAAACAAATAAGAAATGGTGGAGTCAATTCACAAAAGTGGTCATCAAGTATACCCTAAAGGGCAGCTGCTTGCTGCGATTTGAAGTATGCAGCAGGCTCATGGTGTCAAATATGGTGGAATTATGAAGAGAAAGAGCTGTGAAAGTGTTGAAAATAGTTGTGAGAAACCGGCAAAAATGACCCGATCTACTGACAAAGACAAGAAATATGATAGGCAGTTAAGGTGAGCTCTTCAGATCGCGGGAAATATTAAAAATTCAGAAATGGCAGCTCTTTGAAGTGAGCCCTATTGAAGTGGATGATAATGTAATTAATGAGAAATTATGCACCCTGATTGACCCCGTTTTATCATTCAAAACAACATGTCAAAAATCATGGGAGTAAAATATTTTTAGGCTATGGGGAGATCATGGTCAAAAAAAGCTTGAAAATGCTAAAGTATGTTTGATTAATGCAACAGCACTAGGAACAGAAATTCTTAAGAATCTGGTATTGCCAGGTATGAATACTTCATGTATGAATGTACTTAAACCCACTTTGTGACAACTCTGTGTTTTGTTCAAATGTGATGTTTTTTAGGAATTGGTTCATTTTGCATTGTTGACAAACACAAAGTTTGTAGTAAGGACATTGGCAACAAGTAAGAAAAATATGATGAAAAGATGCACTTTTTTCTTATTCTCACTAATTGCACTAATTGGTTGTTAATGAACATATCTTTGGTTAATTAGCTTCTTCCTAAGCAAAGAATGTATTGGAAAGAGTCGTGCTCAATCTGCGGTGGAACTTCTACAAGAATTAAATCCTGATGTTTTGGGACATTATATTGATGAGGTTCGTTAGAAATATTTTTAAGTCATAATTGTCAGTCTATTGGTAAAAATGTAAGTTTCAAATCTTTATTTCTCAAGGATCCATCGGATTTAGCATCACATAATCCAAAATTTTTTAAAGAATTTTCTGTGGTTATTGCAACAGGATTGTCAGAGAGGTCAGTAGGGAATACTGATAAATAATTGCTTGCCATTACTTGTTAAAAATCATGTAGTACTGTGATGTTGTAGCCACTAGTAAATAAGAGAAAAACTAGACACCAAATAAGGAAGATTTAATGTCTAACTTCACATGGTGAAATTAGAGAGGTTTGGCAAAGATTACGTGATGTCAACAAGGAGGTGAAAATGGCGTGGTCAGGGGCATGATGTGCCCATGTATGGATGTGCCACACCACTTTCACGTCCGTGTTGATGTTGTGTCGTCTTTGGTAAACCTCTCTATTGTGTAGCGTTGAGCCCCTCTCAGATGAACAATTTTTCCTTGACAACTTTCTCTTAACAATTCATTTGCTCATGTGTGCAATAAAAATTAAGAATTTTTCCTTGAGAAGGAGCCTTGTTCAAAAGCTACTTGTGCCAGCTTCTCAGCCAGATAACTTGCATATATTTATATGATAATCAAGGAAACCTTTTTCATTTTACATGCAAATGATTGAACTCGTCAAGGAAAATTTTATGCCAAGGAAAAGTTGTTAGTTTGTACAAGGCTATAGACAGAGTAAAATCATATAGCTAGTGCTCAGTTTAGTAAGATTAGTAATCTTTTAATTGTTTAGAAGTCGTTTGAAAGTTTCTTCGTGTTTATGGCAAGCAGAGATTCCTCTCTTAGTTTGTTGTGCTTATGGGATGATTGGTAGCATGAGACTGGCAGTAAAAGAACACACAGGTCCTGAGTGCTGAACTACAGTGAATAGTTTAATGTACGAAAAGTGAAGCCGAAAACTTGAGATTACTCCATCCAAATTTGGGGATTTGAAATAAATTGTACATTTGTGTACAATGCATCTTAATGTTGTAGTCAATAATAATTCGTGAAAAAATTTAGCCACAGAAATAGCTTTATTTTGATTGCATGTTGATACTAAATACCAGGGAGAGTTATGGGCATCGCTATGAAAGGGCGTCGCTAAGTTGAGAAGGGTTTTGGTCCAACCCTAGGGCTGGAACAAATTACTTTAGTCCTAGTTTGATCTAATTTCTTATTCAAAATCATTCCTTTGAGATGCAATATTTCAATGTAATATTTGCATAAATATTACATTTTTCATTAGAAGTGAACTTGAAATCTGATCCAGTCCTCGTTATTGGATTTGAAACAATAGCGAGTTTAAGCAAGTGGCGTGTTTGACAACACACACATCGACCGGAAGTAAAGTTGACGTTTTCCACCAATCACCGTGCTTGACCCAGTCCTTTGACGTTTCTCATGACGTTCGTGTTGTCAAAAAAGTCGCTTGCTTTAACCCGCTAATAAATGTAATCCATTGGTGTAATCACAGGATCTAGTTTTAGTATTGAATTCATCTTATTGTTTTACAGTTATAGAATCTCACCCTGACAATGCGTTTGAAGATCTACGTCTCGATAAACCTTTTCCTCAACTACAGACTTTTTCAGATTCTCTTGATTTAAACTCAATGTCTAAATTGGTAAAAATATATTATTATAAACTTGTTTATTTTATGGAAAATGCCACTCTTTGACTAACAATTACGACAACAAGGGTCAACACTTATATCTTTTTCTCCTAGAAAATTTCATTTTAAAATTATTTGTCACTTTTATTCAACTGTTGCTTGCGAGATCTATTGAGTATTATGTCAAAAACAGGCGTTGATTTTCGGCACTGAACGATACCTTGCAGTCGTACTTGTTGTCGAAATGAAAGCTCTCCAATAATACCCACGTCCACTTTCTCTCCTGTTTAGGACCACTCTCACACACCTTATGCAGTAGTACTACTTAAATACCTCGACAAATGGAGACAAGCGGTACCGATTATTTACGATAAAACAATGAGGTAACATTCCTGTAATGTTTTTTAAACAAGCCTATTTTTCTGCATTTTTTCCATAGCATGAAGGCAAACCACCACAAAGTTATAAGGAAAAATGTTCTTTTAAAGCAATGCTACGTCAAGGTACAGCAGACTGCAAACAAAATAGAGAAACGGTATATGTCCAGGTCAGGGATTGTATATTGCAATGTATTATATTGTAGTTCCTAAACTGTTTTGATTTATATTTTGAAGGAATATTAGTTAAGGAAAATGGCGTTCTAGAAGAGGAAGATAATTTTGATGAAGCTCTTAAAGCTGTCAACACCTCGCTTAATACAACAAGGGTAACAAATTTTGAACAAAATTTTGTATTTTAGTATAAGTAAAGCTGTATATTACAGTATAAATACTCCAATTATTATTTTTGTTGTTTGATCGTTTTACAAGCTTCTTTCCAACAGGTACCAAGTACTATTCAAGAAATATTGAATGATGATAAATGCGAAACTATTTCACTATCGGTAAGAGATTTCTGTGGAGTAGAGCTCAAGTCTTGGAAGTTTTAGTAGTCTGCTCGATTTCATCATCAGTCCTACTGTGTTCTCTATTTTTCCAGAGCTCGTCATTCTGGATTTTGTGCAAGGCATTGAAAGAATTTATCAACGAAACTGGTGAGTTTAAGCACAGTCTCGTTAAAAATTGTATGATTCGTTGAATGAGAATTATTTAGAAGTATAATAGTTAGAAAATAATGTTATTCTACATCACAAAACTTCATAGTGAATTTAATATATTTTTATGCAGGAAATCTTCCTTTACGTGGCTCAATTCCTGACATGACTGCAGATTCAAAAAGATTTATAGAATTACAAAATTGGTATAATGACTTGTCGTTTTATTGAATTTTTTACTTGGCTTATTTTCTTGGGGGATTTTTTTGTTCAGTTATCATGAGAAAGCTTTAGAGGATGTTCAAAATATAGCGGAAAAACTACATGCGATTTTGAACGCAATAGGCAAGGTATCGTTAGTTCTTGCTAAAGTTCATTGTGAACGAACTGTTTTTTCTTAACAAGTTTCGTTTGCTCGTGTGTACGACGAAAATTGCCGAGTTTTTTCTCGACAAGGACCCTTATTCAAAAGCTAGTCATGCCAGGTTTTTAGCAATTAAAGGACGACCGTCAAGGAAAATGTGTTCGTCGTACACACGAGCAAATGAACTCGTCAAGAAAAATGTGTCAAGGAGATTTGTGCGCTTGTACGAAGCTTGATTAGTCTGTATATACTATTTGTAGAAAACAAACTCTATTAAAGATGAAGAAATACGGTTATTTTGTAAGTTCTTATCATCAACAGTTTACTGCATAAGTTTTGAAGAGCTTTTCCCCCATGAAAAGTATCATCGTTTGGCGTTGGATTGAAAATGAAATTGTAATATTGCAACAGAACCTACTTGAATAGCTTCAATCATCGAAGTATAATATTACATTTTTCGTCGTTTTTTATGCGACCATTCTACAATCATTAGATTGTGCATTTTATTGTTCTGCTAGGCAAAAATTCTGCATTTTTACGAGTCATTAGATGCCCATCACTTGAAGAAGAATATAAAACTACTCCGAAGTGTTTAGGTCAGTTACTCATATATCTGCATACTTTGCGTATACTTGTTAGGGGCTTGAGAAAGAGGCTATTGTAAAAGCTACTGGTTTTTACATAGGGCGAAACAATGACAAAG
This sequence comes from Phenganax subtilis, assembly GCA_025434845.1. Lineage (NCBI taxonomy): Eukaryota > Metazoa > Cnidaria > Anthozoa > Malacalcyonacea > Clavulariidae > Phenganax > Phenganax subtilis. The sequence continues at coordinate 7,855 of JAOBYK010457566.1, read as the reverse complement.
TTACCACCATAGTAGTTATATGACTCATGTATTTGTGTTTTGCAGATGGATTGCAAGACAGACCCGACAGCGATGAAGCATTTTACGTCCTTTTTCGAGCTGTAGACAATTTTTATTCAAAATTCGACCGATATCCAGGTATCACACAATATGTTGTTTTGTTTTTAGAAATGACAACGTTATTATATTGATTATGTTTTTGTCAAAAAATATATTACTTACTGATCAATGCGATTGGTATACATAATATGGACGTCTTCTGGAAAGGTTTGTAAATTTTTCTGGGTTTTTCTAGGCGAGACTGATGAGGACGTGGAAAGAGATTATGAAAAATTACAGGTTCGTAGAAATATTATGTATTTTTATTGAAGTAAATTATGGTTAGTTTATTCGAGTTTAATATATCGCCTTTAATTTTGTTCTTTTTTGTACTTGTATTAGACTTGCGTAGCTGACTTGTTCAAAGACTGGGGAATTCAGAGCGGCATAAAAGAAGATTATATTAAAGAAATGTGAGTCATGTTCAGAAATCAAACTCTTTAAATGACCCAAATGTTATAATCCCTGACCTTGATATAGACACTTCAAATGACTCAATATTTATAAATATGTAATCCCTGACCTTAATGTAAACATTACAAAATGACTCATATATGATAAGTATGTGTACAATCCCTGACCTTAGTATGGATTTTCGAATGCCCAATTTATGCTCATACCGCCTTCTTACATAACGCTTTTTGTTTCAGATGTCGTTACGGAGCCTGCGAATTGCATCCTGTGGCTTCTTTCATTGGAGGCGCCGCAGCGCAAGAAGTCATCAAACTTATAACTCATCAATACGTTCCATTTCATGACTATTATGTTTACAATGCAATGACTGGTTCGTCGCTTACTCTGAAATTTTAGCACAAAAATCGACGCTGTCAATTTGCATCAGTGTAAAGCCCGTTCTCCACTGCGCGAAATTTTTCGAGCGAAAACTAAATGCAGCCACGTGATTCGCTAGCAAAATAATTTGCCGCAAGAAAGTCGAAAACAAGCCAATCACGTTGCCAGATTTTTTCTTCGCGCGAACAAATTCGCGTAGTGGAAAACGGGCTTAAGCTAAGACAAAGCACTAAGTTCGAAATGTATTTACTGTAGATATATATAAATATAGATAAAATATGAGTTATAGAAGTTCCGATATGGTGCCAACGGCTTTATCGCTTACTTATAATGCTCAAACTCATTGATAGAGAGGTTCAGATTCAGATTTGACCTCCACTACCGCTACTACTACTTTTTGCTACCTATAAGCTTATCTTTAATTGGTCAGTCAATTAGATACGACGCATCTCATTGGTTAGTCTTGTTAAATGGTAGTCGTATTGGTAATGGAAGTCAAATCTGAACTGAACCTCTTTAATAATTCATGACCGAAAGCAGCAAAATGTCACTACAGCAAAGCCCGATTTCCACTCGGCAGAATTTTCCGTGCGGAAAATAAGTCCGCCAAACTTATTCGCTATAGCAATATATTTCACTGCAAAGCGAACCAATCACGTTGCTGAATTCATTTTCCGCACTTAAAATTCCGCGCAGTGGAAAACGGGGGTAAGGAAAGGCTTGACATGAAAAGAAGAAATTTCACATTGCTTTACTCGCAAAATACGTCTTCGATTGAGAAGCAAGAGCAAACACTCGCAAAAAGGACTTCCTCGAATTTTAAAACACCTCGCATTTTGGTAAAAATATTCGGCTATGCTTCCTATATTCATCATCCGTTATGCTTTTTATGAATCATTAATGATCTTGACAAAATATGCATATCACTCGGAAAGATGAATCAAACATTCATCCATCGCCCAGGGGCCGGTTGTTCAAAGCTGGGTTAGCTTAACCCTGGGTTGGTGTAATATTTAAACTAAAATTTGATACTCGTTCAAGTTAAATTTTTGAAAAGTTTTTTGCTCAAAATGTTTCCATAATGGGTAGTTTAATCCCTCAAAGTTTCAAAATATAAATAATACTTGAACACGGGGATATACAACGGTGGGTTAAATTTAAATCTAGGTTAACTGCTAACCCACCTTTGAACAACCGGCCCCAGAACAATATAAGGTTACAAAACTCTAAAGTACATTTTCTTTAAACTAAGTGCAGACGAAGAGGAAGTCTAAATTTCTAGGATTTACGTATTTGTATATTAGTTCACTGGGAATTTTTATGTTATTACTGCATGAGATATTTTTGCAGCGCAGCAAACTTCTGATAATTTCCGCGTTAGCGTGATTCAGCAAGTTTAAAGGAAATTCGCCTCGAACATCCGAACTGCATGGTGATGTTAGTTTCCCAGAAAGAATTAAATTATCAAGGTTAATTATCAAATTTTTACTTGTCAAGTTTAGACCTATTTTTTTCCATGTTATTTCTAAGAATATGTGTTAATTGCAATGCACCCCTGGTCAAGATGATATTTCAACTTGCGCAGTGTGGTAGCTACGTACTCGGTGACAATACATCTTTCATATCTAAGCTTATATTTTTATGAGTCTTGCATGCATCTGCAATTATAATTGTGAAATCAATATAAGCTACCTTGTCTCTGGCAAACTTTCATTTTCTTCTAAATTCTTCGACTTTAGTTTCGATGAACTGTCTTGAGCAAAAAAAATTATGTCAAAAACAAGACGCCGACAACGAGATTACAGTTGCTAGTTCTCTATACTACAAAATCTTTTACTTCTAAAGCTGTTTATTATGTCAAAAAAGGACAACAAAGAGCTTATACAGTGCTTGATTTTCAACAACAAATCGCTGTGTCAGTCAAATCTAAACACCTCTAGCGACAAAATTCAACGACCAATTGTGTAAGATAATATTGGAAATGACAGGTACAAATCTCCTTATGTGCCTAGCGAAAGTGTGAGTGTTGTGATAATGATTGTTTGACCTTGAAAATTTGAAAGAGCTAAAGACTGCACTCAATATAAACCCACTTGTATTACCAAACAAAGATTAATACTCTCAAAGCAAATGTCTTCCTCATGAAAAACCCAGCAGCTCTTTGTGAGATAACGAAATATTTATAGGTGTGATTCTTGCATGGCTATGGAGTTAATGCCAATGAATAAAATTGATTTTTCAAATATCATTGTCCTAAGATCTGTCATATCAACTGTTATTTTCCAGCACAAAAACATATTCTTTCAAATCTTACGTTAATGCACACAATCTAGGAGTTTTTTCTTGAGCCTTCATGATAATGAGTCAAGTTATCCAGCCGCTAGACAAGCAGGGTAACATCATCTAGTGTCAGGCACATTATACAACTGTTTATCTGGCGTTCAACGCAATACAAAGTAGCTACAATCAACTGGCGCAAAGCGAAGAAAATCCTTTGATATTAAACGAAGTAAGATTGTCTGGAGTTAAACACGTTAAAATCATTTGATAGAGGTGTTAAGGTCAGTTCACACGGGCGATTTTCGATGCGATTTTTCTCGTGTTGAACGATGTGATAGAGTGGATAACTGGCGAGTATACTTGGTCCAACAATATTGCTAATGCACTCGCCAGTCAACCTACTCAATCACATACACTAAAAGGAGAAAAATCGCCCGTGTGAACTGGCCTTTACTGGCTGTGATTTGGCTCCATATAGGTCGTTAGGAAATCATTCGAAAGTTAATGTTTACCGCAAATATATTAATTTAAATACACTTAGCAGATCTCAGATACTAAACCCAAGTTGAATCTAAACTAGAATTCATTTTAAAAGCTACAGTGCTCCCACAAAGGTCTTCTTTACATACGCCGGGGTGGTTTTTAATCAGCTTTAAAAATAAGGCGCCCGTATTTAGAATGGAAAGCGTACAATGGACCAGAGCCATGATTGAGAGGAAATCCAGAAGCGAGCTTTAAAAATAATTGTTCCTGGGAGGAACTAAGAACAAGCGATATAAGGTAGCTGAAGTTAAAATTCCTAAAAAAAACGTAGTGACGATATGTTTGATCAGGATGTCTCACCGGAAAACAGACTACACCATCTATATTGTACCAAAGAAGATTTCAGAAATGAGAGAAGACGGCAAAAGGCGCAGAATTTTATAACTAAGAGAAATCAAATATTTTAAACTAAGCCTTTTATAGTCTATACGATCCATAAGTACAATTAAACTCTAAAAATTTATAAATGTACATATATGTAAAGAAACTAGTTTTAATGTGTTTTTATTAGCACAGATATTCTTTTAAGTTTTAACTGTATCACATTGTAAATTAGCTCAGTACAGCGATTTAATGTGTCAAATGGAACTATTGTCATTATTATTACTATTTAATGAAAATTTCTTTCACTGCACACAAATTTAATCAAAACGTGTCATGCTAAGGGTATATTTGTCTTTCACAGGTGTTTTCCAACCCACGCGAAATTTTTACACGCTCACCGCATGAAACGTGAGGGTCCTTGACGTGTATAGAGCCTAGGGAGATTGGGAAAAACAAGTTCGCGGCAATAAAATCATTACAAAGCTTCGGAAATTGTTGAAGCTGTACCCATAAACAGTATACTTCATATGTCAAGTACACTTGCACGTACGTGGGACGTCCTTTTAATTGAACAAGTGGTCACGCAGTGTAAATGAATTAGCCTTTTATGAACAAATAAAATTTTGTAAATTTCGACAAATCTATTAGGAAGACTGTACCAATGCAGTGTTCTATATTCAACAAGTTTTCTCTGACAGTTTAAAAAGTCTTTGTGCATTTTTTAATAATAGTACGTTTTCCATCAAAACTTCTCAAAGACAACTTTGCTAGATTTTTATGACAACTTTGGGAAGCAAACTTTCTCTTCGACTAATGTTTTACGAAAGTTTTCTTAAAAAAAGTTCAACGTCATTTTTAGACAAACTTTGTGTCACTCGCAAAAGAACGTGTTCGCCCGAAAAACCTGTCGCAGAAAGTCATGTCATCCACACTTTCATATTGATTACGTTATTTCTTGGCAACATTAAATCTTCCTTCATATTTTAGTACAATTCTATAATTATTGCACGCTCAATTTTTTCGCACGTGTACACAATCACCAATCCGTATATCTATATTTATATATATTGAATTTTTTTTATTGTATTCCATTCTTTACCCAGGATGCTATCATAAATATATGAACACAAATATTGTTATTATATATTATATAACACCTTGTTAAATTATCGTCATTTAATTGGTTGTTTCTGATCACGTGGCATTAAATAGAAATTCCCATTTTACTGACCGTGCAATGGAAGTGTGAAGTGTATATTCAACGTGCAAATATTTTTTACCATTGAACGGCTGTTTTCACTAAATTCAATCATTCAAATTACTAATTGTACCGTGCTCGCATGCATTTAGGCGCGACCTCCAATGATATGGCCAATGGTATATTATTCAAACAGAAATAAAACAAAATGGCGGGCGTATTAAGCGTATTAAAATTGATCTATATTCATTTGGTGTTATATAAAACAAATAATGAATGTTTTAATTCGTACAATGGTAAGAATATTTTCATTCGGCGAAACGGATAGAAAGTTCCATCTTTCACCTCATGAAAATATTCTTACCATTGCACTCATAAACATTCATTATTTGTATACTAAGAGATCTGTTCGATTAATGAATATAAAAAATATATATTACGTTTACATAATTAGATTGGAAAATTCAGTTATTAGCTCTAAAAAGTTTAAATTTGGAAGTTCATGATAATAATAAGTAATAAATAATATTTATCAGTCACAAAAACACCATTAAAGCTAACAATTAACACATAGGAAAGTCAACATTTATCAGATATTTGCACATAGCTATACATGAGTATTGGTGGTAATAGGTTAATTAAAAGGCTAAGCAATGATATATAAGTCTAGTATATCATGAAAATATTTTCAATACTATTTCGTGAAAGTTCAGTGCATAAGAAATAATGTATATAAGAAATGTTCTGCCATTTTGTCTTTGCCTTGAAAGGATCGAGACTTTTGACAATTTGATTCATTGCATCAGATTCCTAGCGTCTATACGCATTAAAGCCGCGTCTACACGAGCAACATTGAGCAATTTTTGTGTGGCATATGCATGCATTTGCTGAAAAGCTGGAGTGCTAGCTTTTGTGTGACAAAGAAAAATTGTCACGTATTATTTGCTCGTGTACACGAGGCTTAAGTCTGGTTTTATGAATATATGCATGTATAGTCGTAACTGTCGTGAACGAAGAGTGACGATATCAATCAACAGCCAAAATAATCAATCTACTTGGCACTAAAATACGTCTTGGAAACGTAAATTGCTTTGCCAATAATCAGTCGGAAATTGATCTACTTCTGCTATTTGGAAAGATCGTGACTCTATCATCACGACAATTACGAAAATATGAAAACGACGCTTTAAAACAAGCAAAAAACGACCAAGTTATACCATACATTACAATGTTTTAAAAGTACTGTTAGATTCTAATCACATACGATTTGTAATGCAGAGCGGAATAAACGTAGACCACAAACATGTAGAGTTTTATTGCATCATTGTATGAAATATTTTGCGTATTATTCATAATATTAATCAATACTGGATTCAAAATGTATTAGAATTGATATTAGATTTAGTTATGGCAGAACTGTGGCGCTAATGGGTGAAAACAACGCCTAAATTTACGTACAAATGTGTAGGTTTATTGCCTCAGTGTGGTCAATTCAGTGAGAGCTGTCGGGTGACAATTGGCCACTCATTTTTGTTGATAAGTTTTACCCGAACAAAGAGCCTTAATCCACTCGAGTGTTTTATTTTTCGATTAAAACTACGTCAAGTTTACCTTGTTGGCGTGGTAGAGTGCATATACGTCGACGGAACTAAAATAAACTACCGTTTTATGCAAACACAGTGCATGAGAGTAACAACTTCCTTGCGTAATTTTGTTACAGGTGTGAGTATTTAAGGCCGAGCACGGATCGAGAAAGTTATAGCAACTGTACCCACAGACGATCAAATCACAGAAATATTGTAAAGAATTTGGAAAGGGCACTTTCAGGAATAATGTCTAATATCACAGGCGTAAGTAAAAATAGTTTGACATCTCTGTTAAGTCTCTGCAAGTAATATTGTTTTGATGCTTTTTCAAGGTTATCAAGAATTTGATTATAGCTAAAACGCATTAAAAACACCAATAAAACCATCACTTCGTTCACCCAAAGCTTGACATATCCTCTAAATTTTCAATGTATCATCTCCAAGAAGGACGATTTGGAGATCTAACCCGACCGACAACGAATTACGTTCTCGAAGAATACTCAAAAAAATAGAATAGATAAATTTACCTTTAAAAGATTCGTTTTTTTTCGACTGTATGGCATCGTGCTTTAAACATCATGAATGCTCCTACAAAAAATGACAAAGTTTTAAAGTCTCCAGATATACTGAAGAGAATAAAATAGTACAGCGCTCTAGATTATATCAACTTGTAGATTTAGCGCTGCATAGATGATAAATATTGAACTGTATATTTGTGTTCGGTTACTTTAGGCAATCGTCCCACAGATATTCAATATCGAAACACTAGGCAACAAAATTCTTATCTTAGAAAACAACGCAATCAAAGCTGACGGAGACCCGTCCGAATTCGACAAACTAGAAGGTAAGCACGAATTTTAGTTTCCATAGTTTATACATCAAGGTCAGGGATTGTGCATATATTAACTATATTTAGTAATTGAGTCATTCAAAGCGTTTTTATGAAGGTCAGGAATTGTACACAATATTTGAGCCATATAATGTGCACATATCAAAATAATAAATGAAGGTCAGGGATTGTATATATTTACAT